>JXSR01S005239.1:23297-75512 GCA_000969725.1 Ophiothrix spiculata
AAAACCTATTGTTTGTGGATTTAATTCATGAACGTGGTGAAGGTAATCATGCAGTCGTCTCCTATTTTTAAGGTGAAAACAGTCCACGTCTACGCTCGGGACTTTGAGTACGCGTTCGTGAATTACTGCCACAAACAATAGGAATGTGACAGAAAGAAATTATAATTTATTTCAAAAAGAATCCTCTGTTCTTGTTTTCCTTTAGTATATACAATACAAGAATATAATTATATCACATAAAGGAATGGAGAAATACGCATCGTACACTAGAACATTAATAACAATCAGACAAATCACAAACAGGCCAGGATTTCATTTTATTAAAAATAACCAAGTAGCATGGCAGAAGGTTCCAGTACAACACAAAGACATAAACAGTATACTAGACAACCCATCGTTATAGCTTTATATCCTTGTACCCATGTTCAGTTCGTCTATCTCCCAACTTTAGATATTTATATCACATTTTGATAAATTCTTCAATTTACTTTTGTTATTTGCAGCTCACAATTGCAGACAATGGCAATCCACAACAAACATCGACTGCACAAGTGATCGTAACCATCGATGACGAGAACGACAACGCGCCAGTGTTCACTGACAGTCTCTACCGAATCAGTATCCCAGCAAGCAATGGAGATGAAGAGCACCGGGACTCTCTGTATCGGGTATTTGCTACGGACAAAGACGCTGGGAGCAATGCCGAGATTAGTTACTATCTGAGCCGTGATGGCAATACTGCAACAAATAAGTTTGACATGACACCAACGACAGGAGTCATTTCGGCAAACAAACCTCTGGAGGCCGGAGAGAAATTTGATCTCACGGTGAGTTGATCTTTACTCAAAGCACTGATCAAGATTAGTCTGCATTTTCAAGAACCATATCTGAAATCTAGATCACTCTCGTACACATTTCAGTTTAGTTGTTTAGATAATTATAAAATATAGACTCTCTCCAAAAATGATGAAAATCAGATCAACGCATTTGGAGATATGGCTGAATAAACCTTTTGTGTGGAAATACTTTTGGGCAGGTGTGTATTGCCTGTGTAGATGCAGTCTTTTAAAATTCGAAGTGGCTTACATAGATGTGAATTGATCTGGATCTAGACTCTCGGTGGTTTACTCCATAGTTATATTTGATTATCACTAAATAGGCGGGAATTATGAGGGGGTTTTCATCCACAAGTAAACATAAATCCTATTTACATGCGTACTGTTGATACTGATGCGCGAGTCACATATGGCAGTTTTACTGTGTTTAACCACATACAGGCTTATCTGTATTAAATACACGATGTGAAAAGGCTCACCTATTTGGTGTTGTTTAAAGTATAGTTTCAAATTCTCTTGTTGCTTCGTTGTGTGTATAGGAATGGCAAGTTGTTGTGCCACATAAACATATTTTTATAATTGAATACGCTAGAATAAGAACATCCCAACTCCATGGGCTGCCTTCTGTCAAGTTATGTAAAATATAAATGCATATAAATCTCGGAAAATGCTTTCAAATCACTAGAAAGCATTTTCATGTCTATATCCCAATCATAGCCTCACATTTGACCTTGTAGTTGACTTTGTTAGACATTGTTAGATAATTTTCCTAGCATATAGTTGCAGAGAGGAGCTCATGGAGTTGGGATGTTCTTATTATGACTGTTTAATATAGCAATTATGTACTGTAACAACTATCTAACAATGTCTAAAAAAGTAAACTACAAGGTCAAGTATGACACTATGATTAGGATATTGACATGGAAATGCTATTTTAGTGATGAGAAAGCATTTTCAGAAATTTGTATGCATTTATATTTTATAATTATGATTAACAGAAGGCAGCTATGGAGTTGGGATGTTCTTATTCTAGCGTATTCAATTGCCTCCTGACAAATAAAATATTTATACAGAATACAGATTATTTTTATTTCAGAATTGTCACGTAGGTATATCACCTATTTGGATATCACTCCCAAGTTACATTTTGTGACAAAAACAAGGATATCCCTACTAATGTCTCTGCCAAAAATCCCGCTAGACAAAGTCAATCATGTGACCACAGATGTGATCATAAACAAGTAACACTGCACTCTGGATGATTATTTACATCGTCCGAAGAATTGTGGCCCTGGCTTTGTCTAGTCCTTACCCTTACTTTCCCGACCACCCTTCCCAGGTCCTTCTCTCATTCAGGTGACAAATAAGTGTATGGAAGGTAAAACGCCCTTATTTGTGTAGGAAAGTGGCAAACTTCCTTGGGACACATAAAATACAGTACAGTTTAACACTAAGGAAATTTAAAATACATGTATCAACAAAAAGAGCTTCAATGTTTGTTTTTTTCACTTATAAGCATTTATATTCCTCTTAAATGTCAGAAAAAAATTGTTTCCTTTAAACCAGCTATACTCTCTTTGTCAATGAAATTTGTGTTTAATTATTAAAACTTATGTAATGGTAATGAGCCAGATTATTGGAACTTTTAATAATTGTATTTTGTAATGCCTCTTTACACAGTTGGAAGCTGTGGACAATGGTCGGCCTCAGCAGCGCAGCCAAGCCCGTTTGTTAATCACAGTCGCTCCACCCATCGCACCCTCACCAAATGCACCTTTCTTTTTGGATGCTTGGGATACCGTTGTGGAAGAGAACATGCAAGTGGGTCAGTTTGTTGCTTCAGTCCTTGCTGTCGACAATGATGGGGATTCATTGTGGTACACTATTACAGGTAACGTGGAGCATATCAAAGGATTTCGTTGTGGGAAAAGGGTAATCACCGCCATCTTGTTGAGGTGTATGGGTTTATTTATTGTATCATGAAATATCTGTGGGAAACAAGCAAACAAGTTTTATAGCTAATCTTGTCATAAGTCTTGACTTGGTACTGCTAGTCTTTATCACAAGTCTTGACTTGGACAAGTAGCAACAGCTTCATGTTTCCAACAGTCCCAAATGACATAAAATTGAATTCACATTAAAACAACAAATGGAATGTGGCAACAGATGATACGAAAACGCAATGAAAGTTTAGCTTTTCTCAACTTGGTTTGCATTAGTTGATGCAAGTGGTGTTGCATTTTGATATTGATCAATTAGCACAGACCAAACTCACATCTACACAAAGTGTTTTTCATTGACATTTTATTCTTATGTCAATTTAGCTTTAGATCAAAATCATTTTATAAAATGTTGATGGTACACAAGTCATCCCTTTCAGGGCCAATGTTGATACCTTTTTATGTGTGAGATGTACTTAAATCATTATATTACTTGTCGTTGAGAAAGATAGTAAGATGAAGTTTGTCTTTAGATTGTCCAAAGTGCATGAGATCTAGAAACTTGAGAATCATCTGTTGCTACTTGAACAACTGCTTCACTGTCACACAAAACACAGTAGTCCAGTTAAATTGCATTTAATGGTCAAAATAATAAGAACAGAAATGAAACTTCCACGATGCATTTTCTGAAGGTGTCAGAATTAATATACAAAAGAGTTTACCAAAATCAACCCTTGGGAAGTATGGGGAAAATGAGAAAAACAAAATGGCCGCCAAAATAGCATATATTTACTATAATCTGCTTACAAAATTCCTTTTTAACAACTTAATATGTAAAATTATCATTGTGCAATGTTGTCTTTAACAATAGCAAATACATATTTAGAAATTGAATTAGGTCAATGGCATGTTTTAGATTCAAGATGGCTGCCAAATAGCATATATTCATGAAAATCGACAAAACAAGCATATTTAAATTAAATAGTTTACAGAGAAACAAACATAAGGATTATAAATTTGACCTCAAGACATGCCATTTACTAATTTTAAATAAAAAATGGAACCCATTAAAGGTCCAAAATGGCCACTAATGATACAATCTTGTAGCTCAAAATGGATAAAAGTGCCATTAAACAGTATTAAAAACCGTAATTATTTAAAATAATTGAGGAAATATGGGAAATATTGGAAAAGTCCATTTTTCAAAATGGCCGCCAAATGCACCTAAAATATGCCCTAACCATTATGGAAACAATGTATTTGTCAAAAAACACATATGCAAAATTGCAATAATTTAGTAAATATTATAGCTGTGATCATGTTATCATGCTTACATTATATTTTACAAAATGGCAACCAAAATGGCTGAAAAAACCCAACTATTGTTGCAGTATGTAATTTGTCAATATCATCTACAGCAAAATATACAGCTTGACTATTTGATGCATCTTAAATAGATCCTCTAGGCCGCCCTATATTTTACTATTTGTATAGATACTTGGTCATGATTCAAAATGGCTGCCAATCATCCAGTCTTTAATTTTAATTATTACAAAAGCGGGATTAAAAGATAAACTACATGAAATTATCATAGTATCATAGGCCCTATTGTGATTTAAAGACATGTTATTAATTGAGTTTAAGTAGAATTAGGTCTGTTTAATCTTTCAAAGCCATCCTTCATCGATATTTTGAAATAAAATAAGGTTTTCATTGCTCTATTTATGGCGTTATATTCAAATTTGGCGGTCATTTTGATTTTTTTTAAGGGCGCCATTTTGAATTTGGAACACATATCAAAAAATTCTAAGGAGGAGTTTACAGGAAAAGCTGTCTCTAATTGAGCAGTTTGAAAAAAAAATGGTTTTCAATGCTGTTTTAATGCCTCTCTAAATCATTTTTCAACGACAAAATTGCACTTCATTGGTCATTGTGGAACTGATTATGGGCATTCCTTTTGATTTGAAACATGATAGCAACAGAACGTTTAGAGGGGTTGATCTGCCGGAACCTTCAAAACCAGTTTCCGTTAATTCTTTTGAAACAAATAAGGTCTTGATATGCCATAAACCCATTTTGTGCCTCCAAAATATAATCTGGCGGTTATTTTAGACTTTTTATGGGGTCCATATTGGATTTGAATCATGTTAGCAACATAAGTTATGGACAAGAGGATCTGTTGGTACGTTCATAAACATTTTCTATATTTTAATTTGAAAAAAAAACCACGATTTTTAATGCTGTTTAATGCCTCCTTAACACAATATTTGGCGATTTTGGTGGTCATTTTGGGCCATATAATGGATGTCATATTGGCTTTGAAACATATTTTGAAGAGATTCGCCTGAAAGCCATTTTCAACTGATTATTTTGAAAAAAGAAACAATTCTAATGCTGTTTTAATGCATTCTTCAATTTCTATTGTGTGACAAAAATGAATTTTGATGGCAATTTTTGACTTTTTTATGGTGTGCTTTTTAGATTTAAAAATGCTCCCTGCATTGGGGCTTACGATACCCTAGACATCATGTTCTATCGATTATCTAAAAAAGAAGGAGGTTTAAGATGCTGTTCAAATGCCCCTTTATCCCTATTTGAGCGACAACATGATTTTTGGTAGCTAATTTCGAACCTTGTTACGAACGTCATTTGAATTCTGAAACATGTTTGAAAAAAAAAACATAGGGAGGAATAGGTCTTTCCTACCCTCATACCCATCTTACATCAATTATTTTAAATAATTACGGTTTTTAATACTGTTTAATGGCACTTTTATCCATTTTGAGCTACAAGATTGTATCATTAGTGGCCATTTTGGACCTTTAATGGGTTCCATTTTTTATTCTAAAATTAGTAAATGGCATGTCTTGAGGTCAAATTTATAATCCTTATGTTTGTTTCTCTTAATTTGTAAACTATTTAATTTAAATATGCTTGTTTTGTCGATTTTCATGAATATATGCTATTTGGCAGCCATCTTGAATCTAAAACATGCCATTGACCTAATTCAATTTCTAAATATGTATTTGCTATTGTTAAAGACAACATTGCACAATGATAATTTTGCATATTAAGTTGTTAAAAAGGAATTTTGTAAGCAGATTATAGTAAATATATGCTATTTTGGCGGCCATTTTGTTTCCCCATACTTCCCAAGGGTTGATTTTGGTAAACTTTTTTGTATATTATTTCTGACACCTTCAGAAAATGCATAGTAGAAGTTTCATTTCTGTTCTAATTATTTTGACCTTTCAAGCAAATTTCTGTTAATTTTACTGGACTACCGTACAGTTGATGCAACCAATCCCAACAATTTGGGCTTTCTTTTAAGAGGCCTTACGTAAAATTGTTGAAGAAAACAAAGATTGTCCATGAGATCTAGAAACTTAAGAATCATCTGTTGCTACTTGAACAAATGCTTCACTGTCACACAAATCACAGTTCAGTTGATGCAACCAATCCCAACAAATTGGGCTTTCTTTCAAAAGGCCTTAGGTAAAATTGTTGAAGAAAACATGAACACGGTGCCGAGAACATGAAAGTAGGCCGTTTGATGGCCCTTGTGTTTGCTGCAGTGACAAGGATCCACCAAGGTACACAATTATAGGTAAGTTGAGATGCTAAGATTAGCTCTTCACACATAGGCATAGGCAAGAGGATTTAAAGGGGTACACAGGCAAGATGGAGAAATACGAAACACGAATTGGAATTTGCTTGTTTTACATCCGATGTTGTGATTGGGGCTATTTGGATCTATTCTTTGCTGAAATATGAAACAGTATAGCACAGACAAGTGTGTCATTTTGCTATGTATTACATGATAAAGGTACTTATGGGATGTAAATAAACATATGTGATCCAAGCAATGTGTGTTTGTATTGGAGGCTCGCAAAGGGACCAAATCATGGCTTGTACCTTAGCTGGTAAGAGGAATTAAGTAAGACCAAGCCGTGCTTTAATTAGACAACCAAATCATGCATTACCAGATTAAATTTGCATTTAGCTTCGGATTCACACTTGGGTTTGTGGAGTTGTCGATGAGATGTTTGAGATGATGCTGTTGGTACAGCAATCCCAAGTTACTCGTTAAATGTACAAATAGTTGACATCATTTTGACCCAATTTATACAGAGAAGTAGGGCAAAGATACTAGAGATTCAAGTGTTTGCTTAGTTTCCTGGAGTGTCTTGTGAGAGGTTAGAAAGCCATCAAGGAAAATAGATAGATGCGGCCTATTGTGTTTTTATTATATTATAAGAATGAAGGAAAATCAGAGCAATTTGGAATTAAACAAAAACAAAATTTTAACACCTTATAACTCCAGATGTATTGTATTTCTTTTTCATAACGTGGTAAAGTGGTTCTTGACAAGATGATAACCTCACTTGTTGGAAAAGAAATCTTTTATTTGCTGCTGCTATGAAAAAAAAATGACATGAAGTATATAGTTCAGGTGTTAGTTTTTCATTCTTATTTATAAAACTTGTTTAAAAGTTTACAATCTTGAATAAGATGGAAAATTCTAATTGCAGTGAAATTTCCCACTTTTATGTTGAAAATATAAACACTTAAAGATATGTAAAAAGTAAGCCTCAGTTATTAGCTTTTTCTTCTAATTATGAAATCCAGGCTTTATTTTGGCATGATATTGGGAGATTTCATAAGCACTGAAATGAAATGTGAGCTACCATCAGCCACAATACTTGTCTATTAAGGAAATGGCCTATTTTGATTCAAAATCTTGACCAATAAGTGGTTTTCAAGAATTGTTATATTTTGTTTGTTTTTCAGATGGTAACATTGGTGATGTTTTCTCCCTGAGCCCTAAGGAAGGGATCATTCTATTGGCTGGCAGGTTGGATGCAGAGACTACACCGGCCTATGACCTGAGTATAACTGTCTCAGATGGACATAATCAAAATCCTACTACTGTAAGTTGAACTTAAGATTGAACAGAAGACACAATTGAGTTCTTTTGGGTAGACTTTTTTAAGGCATGTTGAATATAGAAAATTTGAAGCAAGTCGGATGTACAACAGAGGGTTGCACGATACATGCCATGTACGCGGACCGTTGGCTCCATACAGCTGGTGGGAATTTGTACATGGCAGTATAAGAAAAAATAATAAAACCGACTGTAATTCCTAAGTTAATTTCCACAAGACTGCATTTACTATTTTATAGAATATATTTCAACATTCTTGCCCCTTGTTAATTTTTATTGGTATATAATGAAACATTGCAGCATATTTTGTTTTATTTTTCAACTGACCGATTGGTGCAAATTTCTCACCAAGATTGCGGTTGCGAGAACAAAATTGGTAGGATATGATGCCTTGTGCAAATCCCCTTTTGCCAAGATACTCCATGTTTTTTTTTATTTTTAATGTTTTGAACCCATGCATACTGTGTGCTGGAATTTTGGTATATTCTTTCATTCTTATTTATTCAAACACTTCGTAGAGGCAATATTTGGTTAATTGCGTCATTGTACATCAATTTCTTTCAGATTCATGTGGATGTTTTGGACTACAATGACAATGTGCCCCAACTAGAGCAAGAAATCTACACTGTAGAAATCATGGAAAACGTTGACATCGGAACACAAGTCGTCGATGTAATAGCAACAGATGCCGACATCGACAATCAACTCAACTACCGCTTGTATAGCACTGCCGATAGCAACAGTGCCAACAAATTTGATGTAGATCTCTGGACAGGGATGATCACCGTCAAAGAACCGCTAGACCATGAGGTCCAACGTCAACATATTCTCAACATCGAGGTGAAAGATCAAGGTCTTGTGACTCATCGAACACACTGTAGAGTCATCATCAACATTGTTGATATCAATGACCATGTACCACTCTTCAGCGCTGAGAGTTACAGCGGCCAGGTGTTTGAGAATGCTGCTGTAGGGACACAGGTCGTGGAAGTCTATGCATATGATAGAGACGAGGGTGTTAATGCGGAGGTGACATACAGTATTCTATCAGGTACGTTTGTTGAAGCACCAAGTAGGTTGCTGAGGACAAAATGTTTTGTCCAGCCTTGTTGATGTAAAGTCCACCAAATCCAAGTTTGAATCATTGTTGCTTGCAAACAAATTCAATACCAAGTCATTGATATCTCGAGACCGAGTCCCTATGTCAAATAGCAAGAAATTTCTAATTGTGCCTATTAGGTTGCGATCACATAAAAATATAAGCTATTGTTATACGTTTTTCGCTATACGTGAATTGAGGAGGCAGTCATATTCTTAGTGACTGGGATAATAACTGGTCAATTTCAAATATGAGTATCTTCCCCAGAAGTGTATAGCAAATATTGTATACTGTATGTGATCACAGCCTTGCAGCAGATCATGACCAGCACAAGCTTGACAGTCACATCTTCCCAAGTGATTTGCACGCTTATAGTTTCACTGCTGCACACATAATAAGAATATTATTCCAAAGTCAGCTGAGGAGAAATATGCGACTGTATAGATTGGGTTCCTCTCCCTTAAATAACAAAATAACTTAGGAGATTGATGATTTTTTTCAGTAACGAGTAGTAAGCCCTATCTATCACACGAAGCTCACAGCAGCACATCAAACAAGCTCTCTGCCATTGCTCAGGACCTAGGTAATTTGCTGGCCAGCCACGACATGCATGAGTCAAGATAAAACCTCCATATATAGAATTTAATCAATGTTTGTTACAGGGCTTCATTTGTATATGTCATGAAGAATAATCTTGCTCAAGAATTGTAAAAAGCATGTGGTTTATATGTGAAACAAACTTTTATTGGACAATGTAAACAATAATCTAGGACATGGCTTGCATTAACAAACAATTGGGCCATGCACTCTGGATTTCTGTTTAAACTGTCCAATAAATTGTTGTTTAGCCTATAGGGCCTAACATTGCAAGAATCTGATGGATTGAAACATATTATTCTGCCATAAAAGAATTTTATTGCTTTATTTTATGAAGCATACTTGATGAATTATTAGAACCTAAACTAAACTTAGTTCAGAAGTTTTTCGTTCATTCTCATCTTGCTAGTGTAGAATTCAATCATGCTTGAAGAATTTGAATAGTGCATAAGGAGAACTTTTAATTTTAACTAGCCAGAAGCTTCATACAGAGACAGGAAGATCAATTTTGGTCTAGGCCACATGTCCAAACATATTTGCTTACTGGAATGACCATCTCTATAAATATTCCTCAGGGTGAGAGCTGATGAATCTTGGTATTGATTATTATTGATGATGTTGCACCACTCGCTTCATGGCAATGGAGTGATATTTTCTTGGTAGGGTTTAAAAAGTATGAGCCAATGTCTCTCAGTTGAGCGGTTATGTTTGGATGCGTAGCCTTAAACCATGCTCCTCATCTAGTAATTCTGTGTACTCTTAGCAAGATTAGGCTTGCTTTGTGTATATTTCCATGCATACTGACATAATTCCATGCTTTTCATCCATTGCTATCAGTGAGGAAACAAGGACGACCAAGAGGTGTGGCTTACATTCATTTATTTATTAATTTTGATCTTGATGATGATGTGAATATATTAGAATTTTAACACTTAATTTTCTGCATATTTAGCATGGTGTTTTCCCCAAATAGTCACCTTTTCCTTGTCCCTGTAATAGATTTTTCTTTCATAAAAGTAATGTAGATTTTATAGAGCAGGGTTTCTCAACTTCATAGGGCTAAGTAATACATCACCATATAGAGGCCAAACGTATAAATAACATAAACTGTTTCGGTCGTTGAAATACATGTAGATTGATTACCAAAACAGTGCACATTATTCGTATGGTTGGGCTCTGTACGGTGATGTGTGACTAGGTCCTTAACACGAATAATGTGGTGGCATTGTGAGCATTTGTAAAAAATGGTGTATGAAAATGTACATGTTTACATCATTTTTTCATTTATTTGGCATTTTGTTCAAAGTTGAGAACCCCTAAACTAGAGTGTATGATATGTATGTGTGACTTGATGTTCGGATGAGTTGGGGAATGTATATATGTCAGTGAGGTGGAGATGTGGATGCAAATTGGTGTGTGGGCGTGTAAAACACCTCCAAACAAGAACACACAACCATATACAAGACTACAACCAAGGACTCATAAGGCCAAAAAAAAATTCTTTGGTTGCCCTCTACAGCTTTTTTCAGAGAGGGTCGGTCGGTCGGGATTTTTTATTTTTTTTAAATACTTTTCAACGGATTGTTAGGTCTATCGGCCGCTACAGCCTTCACAACTTCCCCCGCGACATCCAAATCAAAACAATCAAAGACTTCTTGTATTGATTTGGGACATCCTAAACATTTTGAGGGTTGAATATCGAAAAAAGCACAAATGTAACATTTTTTTTGTAGTTTTCTGCATATTTTTTTAGAAAAAAAAAATCAATAAAAAAAAGTTTGGGTCGGGCTGAAAAACAGGGTTGGTCGGTGGAGGGCAACCAAACAATTTTTTTTTTGGCCTAAGGAAACAAGGATCATTGTCTAAGAGATAGGTCCAAAATATGAGAAACTGCATAAAAACACATTTGAGCTAGTCCCCCTATAGAGCCCCATTTGTATAATCTGGAGGGTTCAAGGTCATTGGTAATTTGATGTTCTATGTCCCCAGTTAGATAGTACTTAACACACACAGCATCCTCAGATGTATAAGGACTGTACGTCCTTGTTTGGAGGTGATTTCACATAGGGATGAATGCAAATAGGTATATGTGGGAGATCTACATCACGCAGTAACTTGCGTTGGGTCCTGCACAGCACTGATCACAATCACCGGATTGGATGCACTCGCATATATTACAAGATGCACTGATTTCAATGGTTTTCTTTTTTATACACGAATTAGAAGTATTTTGAAGTTTTGTTTTTAACCATAACATTTTCATAGCAATCCAGAGTTTATGCATGATACTGGTAGTAAGTGTTTAGATTAATAACATGAGAAGATCCATGTGAAATTTATATTTTTAAACTTTTTGTTAATTAAAATTCTTATTAATTTTGCCCTCTTTTCAATAATAGCTCTAATATTGGTTGCACATAATCCCGTAACAAATAAGTAAACCATTTTTGCTTTTATGCAAAATAGCATAAATTTGCCTTATCTGTGGAACTAAAATGATACTTCACTTTTTTCTGATTAGTATTTATCTTACTTTGTATGGATCAACCAAGTCTTACACAAATTGGCCCGTATTCCAGAAAGATGTTTAGCTAAACCATTGTTTAACTGAGCATCAACTGTCCAGGAATGATGCGCATCATTTGAAGCTTTCAAGCAGAACAGTTCAATGAGTCGTGCTGTTGATGGGAAATAAAACCTTGATTTAGCTAAACATCTTTCTGGAATACAGGCCATTGTGTCTGTTATATATAAAATTTGCCCAAGTTAGGCTAGGGGCCTATATGAAACACTTTAGATTTGCAATATGTAGGTGATGGTCCTCCATTCAAATTAAAACAAAAAGAAGTGCTACCTTAAAATTAAAAGACACACATACTTTTATGAACAGTATAAAAAAATCCCACTCAATTTTTGTGCTTATTTTGCTAATTCTGACCTGTATATATTTTTCGGTATGGTATCCATAATGTTTTCCATGTTCAAGTTGGAAGTAATTCCAACTATGTTGTAATGATTAACCATGATACCATGTGTTATGTTGTTTATCCTTCCTTCCTATAGCTACAGTTTATCCGAGACTAAAATGGATGTCGCATTACTTCTAGTCAACATTTACTTATCCAAATCACTGGTGTGCCGAGGGTTTTTCCTTGTGGGAGCTAAAGGGGATTTACCAATTTTGAGGGGGGCTGAGTAAGAAAAATCATTAAAAACAGGCAGTCCCCAAAGTGTTTGGTATATCAGGGACTTCAGAGGAGCAACTACGGGAGCTATCTGGAAATTTAGATGTTAATACCATCATGCAAGGGGCTGTATTAATAGAGCATAAAAGCATTTGAGTGGAACAGGGAGGCACAATAGAGCCTACTCTCCTCAAATTGTAATCCCTGGTATACACGAGGAACAGTCACAAATACAATGGCCTCTTCTTGTTTTTATCTAGGGATCTGATGAACCCAAATAAAGTCGTATATATTTATCTTATAATTATTGACTTTCTTGACAATAAACAGTGCCCATGTTTCTGATGTTTGAAACTTCCCAGATTTCCAGAATGTTGGATGTATGCCTGCAAAATGAAAGAGTTACAATATCACCCCATTAGTGACAATCAAAATGACAGCCTTACCCATAGGTTTAACATTCAGGCATGAGAAGTTTTAGATAAAAATCTGAATTCAGATAATTTGAAGTATTCTTTCCTCAACTTTATTGAAATCAGATTTTGCAAAGAAAGTCCATTCTCATGTCTGAACATTGTAGTCAAAAAAGATTATTGATTACCCATTTCAAATTCGTTGAATTTGACTAGAAGTGACATCATGAAATTTTAGTCTCAGGACATACTATAGTAGATAGTTGATAGCACATGGTCACATCACATCCATGCACAGAGCTCATTGCTCAGTAGTTTGCACTTGGTTTCACCTCATCTTATTGTATGTTACAGAGGGACAAATGTTATACCATGAGTTATCCCTGCTGCATGCTTCACTTGGCCTTTAATAAGATTTACAGCATATGAACTCAAAGAAGATATAAAGTACTTCCCATCATACATTTCTTCCTATGGGATTTGTTTCAGGGATTGTTTCAAAATTTTATGATGAATTTTGCCCGAAATGGAAGATTGAAACAATTGATATTGATTGAGAGAAATTTCATCATTAAAGCTTGTAACAATTTCCCATACAAACAATCTCATAGGAAGCAATGCATGATGGAAGTCATTTGATTTCTTCTTTGGTACCAACTTATGATAATGTCATAACTTAGACTCACCAAATATACACTGTATGCAGCGCCCCATGAAGGAGCATTCGCACAGGGGACCCACAGCTTTACGTGACTGTCCGACCACGGAGCAAGTAGAGTAAAGTTTCTTGCCCAAGGAAACAAGGAGACGAAAACCGCCCGGCCAGGGGCTCGAACCCACAATCTCTGTATTACGAGACCCGTGCTCTAACCGCTCGGCCACTTACCAAGTTATGATAATGTCATAACTCTTCAAAGTCTTTCAATGAGGGAAATAGTCACTCCTGGTTGTGGAAAATACATGAAATATTCCTTGAATGTATATTTATACTTATTTTAATGATATTCACAATAACATTATCATACTTATTTTATATTCTAATACGTATTCTTAAAAAATATATTTCATCATTTTGAATTATTTCATGGGCGAAGCAAATATTCTCATAGAACTCATTGAAATTCACAAAACTCAAGGAAAAAGCATTTAAAACATTATAGTTTTCATTTCCTTGCCTGTTATTGGTAACCAGTTGGTCTGGGTTTGTATGTATTTCTTTTGCTTAAATATAAATTGCATCATAAAATTTTCAATCCGTTCTGTTAACATGTATTGTGTTCCTGAGATATTTGCGCAAGGGTTCAAATTTCGTCTCAAGTAAAATATCAGTTCTATACACCCAAGTTTAAAATATGATTTATGAAAGTGCTTACAAATTCTGTTTATTTACTTTTCTACAAAAAGTTTCAGAACTACTCAAACGAAGAGGTAATATGTCAACTCCCCACCAGCTAGTCATGAAAATTTCTTTCTTATAATTATATTTCGTCATGAGAGTGCAAGAAAGTCGTATCTGCAATAGCTGCTATTTGTCATAAATTTTGATTGCATACTTTGTAAGCTCCAGTCTTGGGTCAGTGGTTCTTGAAATGGTTCTTCAGGTGATGGTGTCACCTGAAGAAGCATTTCAAGAACCACTGACATAAGACAGGAAATTTTTGAGGGATTTTTCACATTCTTTTAACAAAGTATAAAATAAAATAACTTAGGGCAGCCATTGCAGATACGACTTTCTTGCACTCACATGACGATTTATTCTTCTGTATCAAACTCTGACATAAAAATAACTTAGGGCAGCCATTGCAGATACGACTTTCTTGCACTCACATGACGATTTATTCTTCTGTATCAAACTCTGACAATTCTCACAACATGAATATTGAAGACACAGATATGGCTAAATAACCGATAGTCTAAACCAGACTGGTCTAAACTAATCCAGAATACTGAGATTGCTATATATACACACTTTGCTTGATCTCGGAGCACATTTATTAACTTACCTCTATGTTACCATATAAATGTACATTCTTTTTTCCCAACTTTCCAAAGGTATATATTGGAACACCAAAATAACACAAACATGGGAAAATAGTTTTGCCATTCCCCAAACTATATTAGCATTTCTCTGCATTAATATTTATTCACATCACTCTGTAAATATGGCACGATATCAGCAAAATAATTTCGGACATTTTTCAGGAGTCCCATTTTTAAACCCCTTTACTTATTTGTTTTTTTTTTTTTAGTATTGAACTTTCTTTTTATTGTTCCTTCAAATCCAACTGGTGTGGGTAAGAGAAGATATTGTGTATATCCCATCATGCATTGCTTCCTTTGGGATAGTTTGTATAGGAAATCATGAGAGAAATTAGTGATGAAATGCCCATAAATCAAAGTTATAGTCATAATCTTGCATTTTGGGCATTTTTCATCACTAACTAGTCTCATGACTTCCTGTACAAAATTTCCCATTGGAAGCAATGCATGATGGGATACACATGCTATCTTCTCTTGGTGTGGTTCTTTGGAGGTTTTGTTTACTAACAGAGTAAGGATCAAGTCCCATAACAAGCAACTTTCTTACTAAGACAACTTGTGATTCTTTAAATCTAAACATAAACCTCATTTGTTATTTTGTGATTGAAAATCATTATATTAAAATACCAAGATGACTTAATGTCAGACCATGGGAAGACATTCGGAATTTCATTTTTCTTGAAAAATGTTTTCTATTAACCATGAGGACCAACAATAGGCAAATGGATTCACCGAGGAGAGCTAAAAAATTACTCTCCAAAATAGCTTGTAAATAAGCAATATCTATGGTCATACACACTGTATATCTTTAAGAATATGATGTCATAAACTCAAGGTAATCTTTGAATTTAAATTTTTCATTTGCAAATTTATTTTCTCAAACAGCCTGTTATAACCAAGAGGAATTTTTGAACAAAATAATTCCTTAAAGCTGATTTAGATACAATTGATGAAATCTGTGGTTACCATGGTAACTTAATGCAACATGTAAGATTAATTCAAGTATTAGAGGAAATTCAGCATGAAGTTCGCCTGTTTTTGTTAGCCAGATATAATCGTTGTACATAACTGGAAATGGCCTGACTAAACCATGCATGAAATGATTCTGTGATCACAGTACATCTATAAACACGGGGAGCCCAAGATCAAAAGAACCTTTTATATTTTTGACAAGATGCGATGAATCCAAAAGAAGATATCAAGACCTTCCCATGATGCCTTGCTTCCAATGGGATTTTTTTGTATGGGTAGTAATGAGATTAATTAGTGTTGAAATGGCACAATTAGCAGACGTTATCCCGATTTTGCATTTCAGAGATGTTTTATTACCAAGCCCTCTTAATATAACCTGTATAAAAAAAAATGACCATTGGTAGCAAGGCATGATGGGAAGTTTCCGATATCTTCTTTGGATGCATCCAGTCAAATATTGAAAATACAGCCATAGCTGCACTCATTTTGAAACCTGTTTTTAGAAAGCAGTGTAATAAATCATATCCAAACATCACTAATATACATCTAACTAGATTCCAATGATATTGAGTTTATACAAACATTCTAAAACATTCCGCATTTAATAATAGCTTCCATTCATAAGATAATAGTAACTTGTAAATAATAAATGTTTGCATCAAAAATTTACAGCCTATTTATACCAATTCATATATATACTTTTTTCTGTACATCATTATACTTAATAATTGTTAACTGCCTCAAAATGGTCAAAATAAAGACTTCAACATTAATTTAACCAATCACAGGGTGTGTAACAAAAATTTGTAAAAAAATAACAGAAAAAGGTAAAAAATAAATATGCTATTCCGCTCTTTTCAGTGGTTAATTATGATTGGCTACATTAATCACCAAACGTTGTTACCTTCCAATCACAACCACTTGTTTAACTAATAGTAGTACTTAAAGGGTTAAGATGTTGAGTAGGAAAACGTTTTATTGGAGTTTTTGTTAACTTTGCCAAATCATATTCATTCAACTCCATTTAAGGAATGAAGAGAAACGCTTAGAGCAAGCGGATCATGGTGACACTTGATTGTACAGCATGATTATTTTCTAGATACATGCCAAGTTAAAATGTAGATCAAGTGATTTTGATTAAAAATTAATTGATTGAAAAATTACAGGGCTTATTGTTAGATCTATAAATATTGAATTAGATTATGTCTAATTGTTCACGTTTATATAGGATTTGTTGGGGCTCTTATATTTAAGCTGGATTCGTGACAGATAATTCTGAGAACGAATATTGGCTTAATGCTATTTTCAAAATCTTGATATGTTTTGCGATTCTCAAGTAGATCATGTATCTGGAAATGAAATCAGGGATTTAATGTTCCGTGAACATGCCTACAATTCTTAATTTGTTATCATGATGACTAACACTTACAGGACTATGTTTTTGTTTTTAGTTATAAGTGCATTTTGAAATGTAAAACTATGCAAGAGAAAGGTATCAAAATCCCCCTTCCTCACCCCCCCCCCCCCCAAGAAATATGCATAATATGAAAATGGTTCTGAAAGTGAAACACAGACACACAAAAACGACTTGATTATCAAAAAATGGAAAATGGTTGTCTGTGAGCATTCCCTACTATTGTTATTTAAAACAAACTTTATTGCTAATTTCAAAGGTCTGTGCTGTCTTAAATTTGTGGAACATAAGCAAAACTTTTCCATAGATTCATCCAATGGCTAAGCTCTAGTGACCAGAAAAAAAGTGTCTTCTCAGAACCAAATCTTATAATTTATATAAGTCATGGACAATGATTCCTTGCTTGATACTATACATTTTAGCATATACTGCATGTTGCATCTTGTTCTCTTTATAAAAATCCAGGGTAAGAGTTGCATTTATAAACAATGGGGCCCTGCACTCTGGATTTTTGTTTTTGTCCAATAAATTTTCAATTTGCCTATAATGTGTTGCTTATTTTGCATGTTATCTACAGGTAACTATGACGATGCCTTCACCATCGACCCAGTCCTGGGAACAGTGTCAGTCACAGCTGAATTGGATTTGAAAGAACACGCCAAATATCTGCTGTTGATCCAAGCCCAGGACCATGGGGAGCCAGCCTTAAAGAGCACCTGCTATGTTAACATCACGGTCACACTATCCAACAACGCACCACCAAGGTTTACGGAAAAGCAGTACATCGCGGAGATCACTGAAAATCGACCTGCCGATGAATTTGTGACTGAAGTAACTGCTTCAAGTCGATCCTCGGTTTATTATGAGATTACTAACGGCAATGAAGCTAGACATTTTGATATTAATGCGAATACAGGGATTGTCACGACTAAAGTCTCTTTAGATTATGAGAATGTCATGTTTTATAACTTGACCATCCAAGCGACAAATATGGTTGGAATTAGTTCAAACACATTTGTCATTATACATGTTCATGATGAAAATGACAACCCACCCCGGTTCACTCGCGACGCTTTTGAAGGCAGTATCACCGAAGCTGCGCCTTTGAGCACTGTTGTGCGGGATGTTTCCAATGCCCCGTTGGTTATCAGTGCGGTAGATGCCGATTCTGATCACAATGCCCAGCTTGTGTATGAAATTGTAGAACGCAATGCTCAAAAATATTTCACAATTGATGGCAACACAGGAGCCATTCGCACTAAACTGAGTCTAGACCATGAAAAGATACCAGTATTTGAATTCCACGTTCAAGTAAAAGACTCCGGAGTCCCACAATTGCGCGCTTTACAGCCCGCATTTGTACGAATTCATATCATCGACATCAATGATTCTCCTCCAGAGTTTGTGGCCTCCCTGTTTGAAACCAAGTTATTACTACCAACATACAAAGGTGTCACTGTTATCAAAGTAGATGCCGTTGATCCTGACACAGTCAGCATTTCCCAACTTCAGTATTCTATCACATCTGGCAACACTGAGAAGTATTTCAGCATGGATGAAGATTCTGGGACAATATCTGTCTCCAGAATTGACGATTTGTCAACAGAATATCGACTTGGAGTACGCGTCACTGATGGCTTATATCATGGCAATTCAGATGTGTTGATCCAAGTTGAGCCACGTCCAACTTCAGGACTACGATTCGCGACCAATGAAACGTATGCAACCATACAAGAAAACGACACTCAAGTCCGCGATATTGCTTTCCTAACAGTACTTGGCAATAACCTCAACGAACCTTTATATTACTCAATACTAAACCCAAACAACCTGTTTGAGATCCAGCCGACATCAGGGATCTTGCGTAACACAGGAATTGAATTTGACCGCGAAGAAAAAGCTGTACATCACATCGTGGTGGAGGTGCGCGATACGCAGGACCCACCGCGTGTTGCCCACGTGGTTGTACATGTCAGTGTATTGGATATCAACGACAATGTGCCATTGTTTACTCATCATCAGTACAATGCCATTGTCCAGGTGGATGCCAAAGTGGGAGAAATCGTCAGACAGGTAAGAACAAAAAAAAATATCCCATGATGCATTGCTTCCTATGGGACATTTTATACAGGGAGTCATGTGAGTAGTAAGTGATGAAGCATAGCCAAAATGCAAAATTACAACAATTAAATTTGATTTGTGGGCATTTCATCAGTAACTAATTATCCTATAGAAAGCAATGCATGATGGGATACACACGACATCATCTCTGGGTAAGATTGATTTTAGAGTCTTCTGTTGTAGTTCTTGCAAGGAAATCAAATATTTGTTGGAATTCTTGATTCATTGTAAATGTAAAATTGTTTTTGTGAGGAGCCAATATAAAGAACAAGATTGTAATTGTAAGAATATATTTGTGACAAGCCTATATAAATAGATTGCATTGGTGGCAAAAAGTTTACAAACTTTGACTGTTTTGCAACACCCCATGCAACAGTTATATACAAATGGGGTCTACTGCAAGTTAAAGTTACTGATAAAGTTAATTGGATTGGTATTAAATTTTTTCTCTCAGCTTGGTATGCACAACTGAGTCTTGTTATGAAAATTTTAACACATATTTGTAGACACAAGTGTCGTTCATAATGCTGTATCTTTAGAAAGACCATTCCTTACAATCAGTTTTACAAGATTAAAAATAGTAAGATAAATAATTGCCTATCTAATTGAAAATCAAATTCATATGAAGAGAAAATTAATTTTCTATGTTTGAGCTCAATAAGTTTAGTTACATCTCATTTGATATTTGATGAATTTGTATTATTCCCATCCAGGTAAAAGCGATTGACCACGATTCTGGTGCCAACGGTGAAGTGAAATATACTCTAGTTGGGGGAGGCGATGGCTTCTTTGAGATCGATAGCAGCACTGGTATCATTACTGTCAGTCAGATGCTTGGAAACAATGCTCAGAATAAGAACTTCACTCTGCAGATTAAGGCTAGCGACAGAGGTAGGTTCACAAAGTCTGGTGTCAGAGGGCGTGTTCTTTGACATCGATAGCAGCACCAGGTTATGAGACCACACGCTAAATAAACAGGCGTTAGCAATTTGGCGTTTCTAAAATTAGAAAAAAATGACTGCTCTTCTAAAGTCAAACCCTCAAAACATATGGAAGGGCTATTCTTTGGTCAATATTTTGTTATAATTATAAATGTAAGTTTATTTAAAGTTGCTCCAATGCCATTTTTTGATCTCTTAGAGTGCTTTGGTAAAATTTTAAGGCTTTCCTACAACGAGTAGGGAATTCTGGTACTACTTATTTGGCTGTCAGTGATACTGGGCGTTAATACTTTCAACGTCCCGTATCTCGAAAAATTTGCCTTAATGGTGTACTTCTGTCATCATTTTGGATTAAAAGAGTTCATAACTACTTAAGAAAAGGCACTGTTTAAGTAACCAGTTGCTTTATTCTTGAGTTTTCAGGTGTTTTTAGGAAGCCATTTTGTACAGTAGGTCAACGGGAAGCTAATTTGTGGTGTGTCACAATATTGTTACTGTCAGTTGGAAGCTAGGAAAGAACACTTAGAAATGAACTCACAAATGTCGTCATTTATACACAGATATTGTTTGCCACTAGTCTTAAGAAATATTTTCTTGTGTGTATTATCTACGACTCCATCCAGTCAAGTTGTTGTGCATTTAGTAATATTTCTTGTTAACTCCAGCTTGTTTATGTTTATTTTGTTCTATCCATCCCAGGTAAACCTAAACATAGTGCTGTGATAGACGTGCCCATCATCGTGCGTAACAAAGCCATGCCAATCTTCCAAGAGCATTACTACAGTGCGGTGATCAATGAAGACATCCCATTGCACTCAGCAGTGATTCAGGTCCAAGCCATCAGTCCTCACGGTAGAGAAGTCATCTACAGCGTCTTTGCTGGCGATGAGTACAACCAATTTGATATCAACCCTGATGAAGGTACGGATTATTATACTGCCAGGGAAACTATAGGCCTAGCTGAAATAACATGTATATAAGAAGTATTATTTTGAGTTGTGCAGCCTTAAAACAACTCATTTTATTTATGTCACAGTTCAGGCATGAGAATTTTCAGTTTTTAAAAGGAATTCAGTTTTTTCGGTTGCCAAAATTTACGTGTTGTTTTTTATTTTCAGCCTATTTTGGAGGGTTTTTGCCTGATTTTACGCACTTTTTCAGTTTTTCTCACCACTTTCAGTTTTTTTTATGAAAGGCCATTCTCATGACTCACTGATTGTCTGATTTTTTATAATCTAGAGCCTTTGATGAATTAATTATACTCACTTTATATTTAAATTTTTCATGAGAAAATTAATTACCAAAATGTAAATATGTTTGATTGACGTTCCTGATTAATTTCTTCACTCGTTTTGTACATGTAATCAATTGATTCTTTAGTCATTGGATGGCTAAAACAAATTATTATTGAAATCATTAAATTTTCTGGTTGATAGGCTCTGAGATGGTGATACGCCTGTTTACTCCACACATTTATTGCGTTCAAATGTTCATGATTTGTAGGAAATGTAATGATGTAATAGGCGTTCAGATCGCAATCACTTGACTTTGCAGTCTCATTCATGTAAATAATTCAAATGCTAATGTGCTTTTAAAATTTTTATCTTCAAAAAATGTACCAAATGAACAAGTTTTAAAGCGATACTACATTCAAAACTTTTTAAAGCGATACTTCATTCAAAACTTTTTAAAGCGATACTTCATTCAAAACTAACATGGTCAGTGTTACATTTCTGAACCTAATTAGCATGCTAAAGTCTCTGTTATAGAGGGACAATATGCACAAATTTGCAAAATCTACAATCTGATGTGATATGCGTCTGATGAGGAATGGTATGATATCATATTTACTGAATGTAGTTAATAAAAATTATTCTTTCTTTTCAGCCACCCATATTGGAGACTTAGTTAAAGATGTCTCATATGGTTACCTCTGGGAGGGGGAAGTTCTTCTCACTGACCCAGATTGTTAATCTGATTTCAATATTGCTTTCTTTGCAGGTGTCATCAATGTGGTTGGATATTTAGACTATGAAACGAGTCATTTGTACAGTCTGACGGTATATGCCAGCGACACCCTGACAGGTGCCTATGCCTCAGTCACAGTCGACATTGAAGTCAGAGATGTCAACGATATGGCACCTCACTTCTTAAGAAGTCTCTACCAAGTCACGTTATCAGAAGCTGTTCCTGTCGGTTCTACCGTTGCACACATCAGCGCTATTGATTTAGACTCGCCCATCAATGCCAAAGTCAAATATCACATCGTCCCAGACGGCAACGAGACCAGTGTCTTCCACATCGACTCCAATAGCGGTATCATCTTCACCTCCCAAGTGTTAGATTATGAACGCTTTCCACAGCATAACTTTGTAGTTGTTGCCATGGACAGCGGTATGCCGCAACTATCTAGTGAAGTACGCGTCAAAGTCGACGTGACAGACATGAATGATAACCCACCAGAGTTTTCACGTCAAGTGTATGAATGCACTGTTAGTGAGCTTGCTGAGAGGGGCAGTTTTGTGATGGCGGTGACGGCTACTGATAAGGATATTTCTGATGTGGACAGGCTGTCCTTCTCTATTGTGTCGGGCAATGAAGACATGACATTCCATATTGATAGTAGGACAGGTAAGTTTGTGTGGGCTGATGGAACAGGGCAGGACTCCAAAAGAGTAGGTCAGGAGTTCAAGCTCAGGTGGTTATATCCTTGGGCAAGACATCTAATCTCAATATCTTCATCTATTTACTTCATCTACCAAAACAATATGTGATGGCTCACCCCAAAAGGGGGGACTTTTGAAGTTGATATCAATTTTGATTTTATCATTTCATCTGTTACAAGGTTTCTAAGCTTTAAAATGACACCTTACTTGTTGAAATTGATCACGGCAATCAAATTTTACAACAGAAAATCTGTTGGGAAATCTTATTATTTTCCTTATTTTTTGCTGCCTATTTTCATCAGTTTCTCAAAAAGTGTTCTGTCGCAAAGTCCCCCTTTTCGGGGTGAGTCATCACATGTCATGTACAGGGAGTTTTATAAACAATATATGCCCCATTGAGTGCAGTACGAGTATGTCTTGAACATTTTAAGGCAGCTGATTGTATTCTAGGGTTAAAAGAATAAATATTCAAATGCTTCCGTAAAAGTGCTTTCAGAAATATATAAACACCACATTTATTAAGTTGGTGAGAAGTGATGTGTCAAAATTCTAGTAAATATCACACAATGACGCTCTTTTTTGTACTTTCAGATAAAATTATTGCATAACAAAAACTTAACTAAAATATTGTCATATTATATTCATAGCATCAAAGTTTTGAATTAAGGGTTATTTATGGCAAAAATACTTAAGATTTGATGATCTTGTTCTTTACTTGAAATGATTGTTCCACAGAAATGATTGGTAAACTGTATAGTTCAGAACATGAATGTTGAAAGGATATAAAATAAAAAAAACTGTTATAACAGGCAATCAACCATTTGGTATATTTTATTTTATTAATTTTGCATTTTCCCTTAGGCGTAGTGAGTCTATCCAACACTCACCAGTTCAACCTCGGTGGCGCTACAGCATACCATCTCAACATCTCCGTATCAGACCGAGTCTTTACCAGTTCCACACACGTGCATATTTACATCGCGCGCATCAATCATCACAGCCCAACATTCAGTAAAGCGGAGTATAATAATGTGAGATTCCCAGAGAACGAGTCAGCCGGAGGACTCGTGTATCAAGTGGAGGCTACTGATCCAGATGATGGGTTCAATGGAGAGGTCACTTATTCCTTATTTGGTCATGAAGCAAAACGCTGGTTTGACATTGACAGCACTACAGGTAAGATGTCATCAAGGAAAATTGACTGAATGAGCTTGGTTTATTTTAAATATATCTTTAATTTACTGAGAATTGCACATCAGGATACCGATCTTTTAAAGTTTTTTTTTATTTATCTGGAGGGAAACCTCTGTTTAATACTCACAATTGTGCTAGGTTCTTGTTAATTTCAAATTGCGTTTTGTTCTTAGCCATTTAGTGTTATTTTATTTCTTAATATTTGTGTTTGAATAGGGTGTAATTTTCAATAATGATTGACCATTTATTTAACAAATACATTAGTCATTGTTTAATATCGCACAAATTTGACTAATAAGCAGAGATGCCAAGTGGTACGGATTTTCCGTATTTCGTACGGGAAATTCTTACAAATACGGAAATACGAATTACGTACTTCAAAGTACGCATTTAGATCGACTGAAAAAAAAGATAAAATACTCCCCTTGAGCGCCCAAATTCTACCTTAAGATTGCCCTTACTGTATAATACAGAAATAATCATTTCTAGAATACTCCCAAAATTACACCCAAAAGTATTCTGCTGGTACCAATTGATCTGTTCATGTTTTTCGGGATCGTCGTTCCACATGGGTTTTGCTTACGTGAGTGAGGAGGATTTCTCAATAAGTTAACGTGTCATAAATCATCATGAAACTTATATTCGAAAAATGTATAATGTGAGTAATTGTACAATTTAGCTGACAAGGAACAGGCTTATTATGTTATAAAACCGATTTCAAATAGGGGTAGACTTTGTCACTTTTTAAGCTTAACTCAGTCTAGGTTAGGTTGTTATCATGGTTGTGTATTTACACAGTACGCATAATTTTGATGGAAAGTTTTATTTTCATGTACTTCAGTACTCATTCTCTCATCAGTTTGATGCAACTTTTATTGGTTAAGGTATATGTCGATAGCCTATGATGTCAGAGAAGGGGTAAGGGGATCCTACCTTTCAATAGTCTTTAGGTCAAGGTCCCAGGACTATATCCATGAATCATGATTGTACTACATAACTATGTTTTTTGCCTATATAGATGCAACTTTAGTTCAAAATAAAATGGGATGGGACATACAGTATATTATACTATTCTTTCCACACTAGAAAGAAATGTGAATTTACTGTATGTTTACCTTATGGACTTAGTTTCCGTGGCCGCTTTTCTGAAAAGCGCCCACACACGGCGGAGCTCTGTTCAATTTTTTTCTTGACATTTTTATTTTTATCACTGGCATTGTAAGCTTTGCCATGATGTATCTTGCAAATTAATCAGGACACTGGGATGCCTGTTTTTCGCCCTTGAAATAGCCTCTCCAGTGACGCCGCATTCTGTCAAACCGTCGCCGATGTAAAAATACAGATTTGTATGGCAAAATACAGTTTTTTGACCCTCTGAGTACAGTTTTCTGACTTTTGAAGTTGGCATCTCTGAATAAGGTTAGATAAGATTACTGACATGCAAAACAAAACGTTGGTTTCTTCTATTCTTTACTCACGAAACCCTGTTTTTTTATTGTTTGTGTAATGACAACGAAACCCTTGTAGTAAAACAACTCAACCCAAAGTCCCACCCGAAGCTGTGTAATTATTACCAACCCTGTGCCCGAGATACCATGGGAAGCAAGTTCTATCACCCTTCTAATGCTTTCCTTAGACCTAATAGTGTGGGATGTTAGCTTGCCTCCAAGGAAATCACTCTCACACTGATATTTATTTCTCTAGCAGCTCATTTTACTTAAGGTTCCAGCATCAGAGGTTTAGTTGAACCTTTCTTGAGATGTTGATTGTTTTTAATAACAAGTCTGTCTTCCAGGTTAAATTGTTTCCTTATCTGATACATTTAATTCACAATATTGCTCATCATCAAACCCATAGCAAAACCAGGCATTGCAAAACCTTAAACACATTGTATATATCCCTATGTATAGGTCATATCACTTCCAAGGTTAAGTTAGACGCTGATAATCGAGGTTCCCGAGGTAATATGTGCCCTTTTATCTTTATGCACTATCATCAAGGCATCACATGCATTCATGAATGGTCATATATTCAGAGTTCATTGATGTATGCTGGTCTTCTACAACAGCTATACTCTGTGTTTAAAACTAGCTTCAGATTGTATGCTTTGGTGAGTGCTATGATGTCTGTCAATTAATTCCAAATGCAAAATCTCACCCTTATTGGGATTAGAATACTTTGCAACAAGCAGGACCAGGTGCTTTGCACACAGTTAGATTGGATCTACCTTTTTGTGACAGCCATCATAGCAATTATATATAGATGTGGTCTATTGCTGCAGCGACACACAACAAAGCAACACTACTCTGAATCCAGTATGAGTTGTTCGTCTTTCGTATGTTATCATAATACAAGGCCAGCATCGATGAACTTTGAATATACCATATCACCGCTAGAACCATCATTTCACTTATTGGAGATCTTTTCGACCATATATGCTCCTAAAACTTTTTCATGAAAAAATAGTATACTTTAGATCCTATCAAAAACTAACCTGACTCTAATATTAACCCCAAAACTTAAAACCTACCCTACCCTAACTTAACCAACCCCAACCCTATAATTTGTTTTTGGACCTAAATGACCTTTTTTTTTCATTTGAGATCAAAAAAGATTTATGAGCATATATCGGCGAAAAATGTCTCCAATGTGTAAAACATTTTGATTGCTTGCGGTTTGGAACAAAATTCCAGCATACGGATTGAACAATTGTTATTAACCTACCAGTGCATTGCTGGTCTTCAATGAGAGCAAATGTGATTGGTGTGTACCAAAAAGCAAAATATACTCATTTAGCCGTTTCATAATTACATATTGTATAAAATGAATCTCTGAAATACCGTAAACTGGGGTACCTTTGAACAAAAAACTTTGACAAGGGGGTTTGCGAAACACACATGTCACCTGACATCTCACCTGATGTTGGTGTGAATAGGATTACAACCATGAATGGGTGATTATTGAAATCCTTTAAGCCAGATGAGTGGTTCACCAACCATCTCGTCAAAATTTTGTTCAAAGTCAACCTTTGGTTCAAAGACACCCCAGTTTATGGTATGCAGTATGTGGTATGCCACTAAGTGCTAGCAAAAAAGGGTGAGACATTGTGTGCTCTTTGACTTATGCTGAGTGCATTTGGATGATATCAATTAATGTGCAGTAAAGTAAGCTTGCGACCAATTGAATTGAATGATTGCATACTAAACATGGATTGTATGTATGAATGAATAACTAATTTTGTTTTGTTTTAGAAAGCTGGGTTAATTATGTTTGTGAATATTAGTGATAAGATATTACTTTTATAATAAGGAACCTATCTTTGCTCGCAAAATATCTGATTTGTAAAGCTAGACATAGTTTTATTAGAAATTATCTGCTTTTGGTCAAATCGTTAAACATGGCTTGCAATATTGAGATTGATTAAATCAAATTTACATTAAAAGTAGAAAAAAGTAAATGGGTGTTGTATTAGTCAAGTAAAAATGTGAATTTACAAGGAGCACACAAGACTAATATTAGACTCTGATATGCATTGGTCAATTGTAACTCAGGTCCTAGAGACTCTGGACTACAGTGATTCAGTATTGACCAGATTGAGGATTTACAACCTGTGAATACTAATTGATCTTAAATTATCAGGGCATATTTCGTCATGTGAGTGCAAGAAAGTGGTATCTGCAATAGCTGCCATTTGTCGTAAATTTGGATTGCACACTGTCTAATCTCCAATCTTCGGTCAGTGGTTCTTGAAATGGTTCTTCAGGTGACAGTGTCACCTGAAGAACCATTTCAAGAACCACTGACATAAGACAAGGAATTTTTGAGGGATTTTTCACATTCTTGTGACAATGTATACAATTAAAATAACTTAGGGCAGCCATTGCAGATACGACTTTCTTGCACTCACATGACGATTTAGGGATGAGAAAAGAGTGTGCGTAACCCTGGGTTTGTACAAAATATACAAAATTGGTGTGCTTTGACCTCATTGGAGGTCCTCTGCACCACGGGCATTATTATTAAATCCACCCAGTCCTTTCAGGTACTCCAGTTCAACATGCACCCATAAAGATTCTTAATGATGAATCCAGAATTAAGAGGTTTAGTTTAATAATGAAATTTGGTATTCAAATCTTTGCCAATTTGCAAAAGTGTACTTCTTCTACTTCTACGCTTATTCTTATCAAAGCCTCTTATTCTCATCAAAGCCTTTTCAGCATCTAGATGAGCTCTCTGTGTCCTAGAGAGTTGATATACTTTTGAAGGCATAGTGACTATGCACTCTGGTCCTAGAGTACTACTTTTATAAGCTCAGCATAAATCTCTGTCCTACCCCCACTTTTACCCGGGTCTCTAGGCCAGTAATTGACAGATGCTTTAACATCACATGTTTACTATGAAATCAAATCAACTTGTTCCAAAAGAGAGTGTGCGTAGCAATAAAAGAACAGTTTGAAATAACCAACACTAGAATACATGAGCACAGATAATGGTTTGAAGTGAGTTTGAAGCACGCTTGGCACAGTTATGCTAACCTAAATACAATAACACAAATAACTATTGTAGCCTAGAGTTTAACTGGGTTCATCTGATCCAGGCCACATACAGGATGGTAAGTCAACACGAGATACTTGGTAATATAAACATCAGGACAACAAAATGACAACTTTCTGCAATTTTGGGTGAAAAGCTGTAATTTTAGCTGTTGCCTTGGAAACTACTTTTTTATTGAAAGTTAAAACCTGTCATCACAGCTTTTTATCTGAAATGCTTCAGCCTTTTCACCCAACTTTATTATACTTGTTTCTAGAGCACCGTGGCTCCCAAGTTTTGTAATTATGTTAGAACTTACTTATTAAAGAATAGACTGGTTCTATCAAGGATGAAGATTTTAAAACTTTTTTTATATTTTTTCATATTAAGCGAATAATTGATAACTTCCATGATGGAGTCATGAATCAAATAGGATCAAAATAGGGGGAGGGGGAGGGGAAAGCACAATATCCAACACAAAGTTGAAAATGGCTACTTTTTGTGCAGATTTTTTATATTGATGGAATAAGATATCTATGAAATGTCTGCTTTAGGTCCAGAAGCTTGATTGAATTAAGAAGAATTTTGACATGGTCCTGACAATTTTGTTTTTGTAGCAATTTAAGTGAGTCTAACTCTTAATCCTATCCTAATACTAATCCTAATCCTTAAGTCTATCCAAAAAGCCTAACCCTAACCAAACACCTAACCCTAAACATTGCTATAAAGGAAAATTATCTTCTTTTCAATCTGGGACCATGTCAAGATTGTTCTTATTGCTTCCTGACTACAGCATGATTTCTTATTGTTTAAAGTAACTAAAGTCTATTTTGACCAATATCAAGCCATTTTCTATATAAGATCAAATCATTGTATTTAAAGCTTCATTCATAAACAAAGCATCCTCAATTCTTCATGGATCTTATTTTTACCACAGATACATATGTTAAATTGGTTAAGACTTCAATTTTGCCGATTGGATATTCAATGCAACAAGTTTCTATGTTTAAATCCTTGTACACTTTTTATTATAACCAAAGTTTGCTGATGAAACATTACATAGAATTTTTTGGAGAGTAATAATTCCAATCTGTACCACATAAAATATTTTTGAAATATTATGAAACAGTTTTCATTGGCTGTCATCCCAGTTATTCCATTCCACATTCAGCATCATCGCGGCATTCCGTGAGGTTCTGAATTTAATCAACCCACATATCATCACAATTAGGATCAGCTCCCCTAGTGTTATTCGGGTTCCACAAAAAATAAAAAGTTCATTTTGTGTCCAAAGTAGTTTGAAACACACTCAATTATAATACCACTAGGGTTAGAACACAAAACTACCCCATACATTCCCTGCGTTTGCTATGCTGTGGTAAACCAGCATAGTGGATTTATGTCTTTATGCATTTACTTTTCTTTTCATACTAAAGTAAGATTTTTTTGTGCTTTTTTAGGTGAAATCACCAGTAGATACGCAATAGATCGTGAGGCCATGAAGGCACGCACAATATCCGTCCCAGTTATGGCCACAGATGGTGGCGGTAGATCTGCGTATACCAAGGTCAACGTGTTGTTGCGAGATAAGAACGACAACCCACCCAAATTTGAGTTTGCTGAGTACAAGGCCTATGTGAGATCAGACTCACCAGTAGGAACCAAAGTTATGAAGGTAGGTGAATGTAAAGTCAATCTGAAAAATGAACTAGTTGAAAATCTTGTCCAAAATGTATGTTTGTATGCCCAATTCAAAATTTACAATTGCCTGGCAAAGCTCACGCATGACGATCGTCATGACTGGGTAATTTTCACCCGGAGACAAGAAATTGGTGTGATTGTCGCGGTAACAACCATTTACATCCAACTGCATGAATTGTATAGTCTGTTGCATACGGCACAGAGTACTACTTGGCATCATCATTTAACCATATCAATATCAAATCTTTATTCCCATATATCAAATAACTCATCATTAAACATTAACATCACTATAAAAAAGTATCTTGTCTAGAAGCAGGTAAACTTATTGAATGATTTTTTTTCCTTTTTTACTCTTATTTCAAAATATGTTGATTATTTTTAATTGTATGGTGTTTTCCGTCGTAGATGACTGCAGTTGATGCCGACATTGAGGTGAATGCATTGATCACATACAAGTTTGGTAATGGAACCGGTACTCTGATAGCTAACCGATTTGGTGTGGATCCAAGGACAGGCATTGTCACAACTAAACAGGATCTCAGAGATATTGGTAAGTTATATGTGTAGATGACTGCGGTTGATGCCAACATTGAGGTGAATGCAGTGATCACATATAAGTTTGGTAATGGAACCGGTACTCTAATAGGCAACAGATTTGGTGTGGATCCAAGGACAGGCATTGTCACTACCAAACAGGATCTCAGAGATATCGGTAAGTTATATGTATAGATGACTAAGGTAGATAATGACATTGAGGTGAATATAGTGATCACATACAAGTTTGGTAATGGAACCGGTACTCTGATAGCTAACCGATTTGGTGTGGATCCAAGGACAGGCATTGTCACAACTAAACAGGACCTCAGAGATATTGGTAAGTTATATGTGTAGATGACTGCGGTTGATGCCGACATTGAGGTGAATGCAGTGATCACATACAAGTTTGGTAATGGCACCGGTACTCTAATAGCTAGCCGTTTTGGTGTGGATCCCAGGACAGGCGTTGTCACAACCAAACAGGATCTCAGAGATATCGGTAAGTTATATGTGTATTAAGCACAGTATTAGATTTGAATAAAGTCTAATGAAGTTTTTAAGTGTCTATGTTCATAGAAATGAATCCAACAGAAAAAATTGCTTCCATGATCTCAAAACCATGAATATGCCTTTAGCTTTGCTTCGGGCATATATTAGTTTTGAGATGACAAGCAGTCAATGTTTGTATATTCAACTCTATTCTAAAAACTTTCTTTGTCTTTCAGAGGGTGGAACCTTGCAGTTCTTCATGGAAGCTGTAGACGGTGGCACTCCATCTCATTCCGGCTATGTTGCCGTGGAAATCAACATCCTCCTCCCCAGTGTGATCCCGCCTGAGTTTGAAATGCAAGGAGAAGATACCACCAACATACCAATGTATGTCATCCCAGAGGACTTTGCCGTAGGGAACGTGTTAGACACCTTTGCAGCTTATCATAATTCAAGCATGGAATACAGTATCGTTCCTGGAAATGACATGCGCACAAATCTGCCTGTTAAATTTAGCATTAGCCAAGGTGGCGCTTTGTCCGTTATTAGTCCCTTGGATCATGAGCAGTGCAAGTGGTATAGATTGCTACTGAAGGTGGAAACTTTGACCAAGCCAAAAGTTGCCTCCTACTTGGAAGTGCGGGTGACCGTGACGGATGTTAATGATAACCCACCGTTCTTCGACAATGATATTTATGAAATCAGAGTGCCTGAAAATCAGCAGATTGACTCAGAAATTCTGCAGGTAAGATCTTGTCCATCTCATAATGTGAATGCAAAGGTTAATATCTGAAATGGCTGCCACATATCATATTTATTTAACACCATGTCACTAGAATGTATGAAGCCTTCAAATTTATCTCCCAATGTCAGTGACCCTTGAAATATTACCTTATGTATCATATCAAGAGCTACTGACCCAAGACTGGGCACTGTACATGTCATGTGTTAGACACTATGGTCCGTATGCACAAAAGAGTACACATAATGCACCACCGCTGCCTGGATCAGCTCCCCAATTTTTATATGGGTTTCCACAAGACAATTAGCAGTAGGTTCCTTGTCTAAGGGAATTTCAAGCACAGTCAACTTTTGGCGCCAGCCTGGTGGACATATGTAATATATGTCCTAACAATTTCTCATTGGTAATGGTACTCCTTTACTTAAGAAGGTCAAGATTGTGACAAAGCACTCATCTCATACCGCTGCGACCGGGGTACAATCCAACGATTCTTTTCTGATAACTCCTATTTACTCTTCAGAAAAATTTGCAACAAAATACCTTAAGCATAAAATGGTCTCCTTGTTTGTTTTTATCCAGGTCCATGCCACAGATCTAGACGATGGTCCTTCAGGCAAGATCCGCTACAGCCTTGGTCTGACAGAAGATGACATAGATGGCGAAGCCCTAGACGTCTTCACCATTGACCCAGTAACAGGGGTCATCTCCAACATCATGTCACTAGATAGAGAAATGGTCGCCGTCTACACGCTCATTGTCTTTGCAACAGATGGTGGAACACTTGGAATCCAGAACTCTGCTTCAGCACAGATCAACATTAACATCATGGACTTCAACGATTCTCCACCTCACTTTATTCATCCAACATACCCAGGATCCGTAGCTGAAAATGTTGCTATAGGAACCGTCGTCATGGAGATCACAGCTACTGATGCCGATTTGCCTGCTAATGGTAACCTGGTGTATTATCTGACAGGCGGTGATCCATGGGGACACTTTGGTATTGAGTCTGCTTCAGGGAAGCTGTATGTTGCTAGACCATTGGATCGAGAGCTGGTGCAGAGTTATCAGCTGAATATCACGGTGACTGATGGGGTGTTTATGGACAGCACCAAGGCAATGGTGGAGGTGCTGGATGTCAACGATAATGAGCCAGTCTGTGTTCAGGTAGGGCAAAATGAATTACTGTATAAGTGGTGTTTTTCGCGCTACATTTATTTTCACGCAAAATTCATTTAGCGCGAAAATCAATGCACCGCGAAAATTACTCTGTATTTGTTAAACCAATGTTCACGTGCGCGAAAATAGAAATGCGCGAAATGGTCGAAATTTGGTTGTGCGCGAAAATTAATGTCTTATGATTTAGATTACAGAAATAAAACATTTCTATGGGCAGCTAAGTGATACCATTTCCTAATGGTGTATTCTTTTATATAAAAGACCAGTTACTCTTCATGCATGTTTTAGTGTGTGATATGTTTGCAACTACTCCCAAAATCCGCTGTGCAGGCTCTTGAGGCATTGTGAGGTTTGGCATAACAAAATCATAGTAGTGATAAAATCTATAGTTCTAAGTTCTGTGCAATACAGCTCTACACATCTGTCTGATTACACAAGTCTGTGCCATATAGCTCAATAGCCATAATTGTTAACAAAATTAGACCTATACGTCATAGTGATCACTATTATTCTTATGACCAATTACACATATAGTGTAATTTCAACAACATGCTGAACTTGGCATTATTTGATTTTTATTAGAACGCATGCATTATTTTGTCATTTGAAAGCAGCGAAAAAAATAACAATTGTATATGAGACCATGTTTGTTTGATTTCTCCCCAGATGGTTTATTCAGAAGACATCAGCGAAGGAATGTCTGTAGGTGAATACATCATGCAGGTCTCTGCTACAGATGCAGATGACACACCTAATGCAGCAATCATCTACTCCATCCTAGGTGCCGGGTCAGAGTTCTTTGCCATTGATGAACACACTGGTACAGTGACTGTAGCTGACACATTGGACAGTGACACCCAACCATTGTATGAGCTAGAAGCAATAGCTGCTGATACAGATGGAAATAGCTGCTCTATGTGGCTTTGGATTGGTTTGCTAGATGAAAATGACAACCCACCAATATTTACCAAAGTCGTCTACAATGTATCAGTGAGTGAGAACACAACAGTGAATACTTTATTGACAAGAGTGCAAGCTGTTGACCCTGATTCGGGTGTCAATCGCAAGTTTACATTCTCCCTCGTCAATGTAGCTGCGGAGGATTTCACAATAGACCGTGATTCTGGTATCATTACCCTGCGTCGTGTTTTAGATCGCGAGACTCGTAGTCAGTACAACCTCACAGTTCAAGCTACAGATAGCAGCAATACTAGACTGGCTTCCCAAGCCCATGTTATCATCAATGTATTGGATGAGAATGACAATGAGCCACAGTTTGAGGTGGATCTTTACAACTCCACGTTGTCTGAAGATTTGGCCGTTGGTAGTGAGGTGGTAACGGTGTTGGCTATCAGTGAGGATGTTGGGATCAATGCCGAGATTATGTATGAGATTATAGCTGGTAATGAGCATGGCAAATTCACTATACATCCTGATACAGGTTAGTGTGCAATATGTAAAATGAGATCTAGGGGGATTATGTATGAGATTATAGCTGGTAATGAGCATGGGAAATTCACTATACATCCCGATACAGGTTAGTGTGCAATATGTAAAATGAGATCTAGGGGTAATCTTTATGGGTTTATAGCTGGTAATGAGCATGTCAAATTCACTATACATCCCGATACAGGTTAGTGTGCAATATGGAAAATGAGATCTAGGGAGATTAAGTATAAGATTATAGCTGGTAATGAGCATGGCAAATTCACTATACATCCCGATACAGGTTAGTGTGCAATATGTAAAATGAGATCTAGGGAGATTAATTATAAGATTATAGCTGGTAATCAGCATGGCAAATTCACTATACATCCCGATACAGGTTAGTATGCAATATGGAAAATGAGATCTAGGGGGAATCTTTATGGGAGTGTAGTGTCTCACCACATTGCAGATTATCTGATTTGCGTTATAGCAGTGATCAAAACTTATCTGACACAGCATAACATGGGCTGACATGCATAACATGTACACTTAAAAAGATTGAACTGGATCTCTGTTATGTAGATGTAAAATGGTGCGTCGATTCATATGCATTCCCATGAAGATATCCCCAGGGCCTGGTCAATTCAGTCACAACAGATTGGTTTCCTTGGTCACCCAAGCCATTGATAAATTGGAAAGAGCAAATAAGGTGAAACTATAGCACTTCTAGCATTTGCATACAGGTAAAGATGAATTTATGTTCAATTCAAATAGAAACACATTGTGCTGAATGGATGTCAGATCTCAAAACACTACACCATTTACATCAATATAAACCGTCATGTGAGTGCAAGAAAGCCATATCTGCAATAGCTGCCTTTTGTCATAAATTTGGATTGCACATTGTATAATCTCCAGTCTTGGGTCAGTGGTTCTTGAAATGGTTCTTCAGGTGACGGTGTCACCTGAAGAACCATTTCAAGAACCACTGACATAAGACAGTGACATTTTGAGGATTTTTCACATTCCTGTGACAAGTTGTAAAATAAATATAACTTAGGGCAGCCATCTCAGATACGACTTTCTTGCACTCACATGACGAAACTTGGTTTGATAAAGCAGAACTTCATTGAGTTTTCATGTCGTCTGCTGCTGCAATTCTATTTTTCCAATTGTTTGTTTTTCTGAAAGAAATGTAAAAACTCTTTCAGTACAGCAGTCAATCAGTTTTTATCTAAAAGTTTTGTTTAACATTATCATTTTCCAGGTGAAATAACCATTGCTGAGGCATTGGACTTTGAGAAGTCAAACAACTACTTCCTGACGTTGAAAGCTACCGACGGTGGATTGCGTCCGCTATCAGACACGACAATGGTCAATATCCTAGTGGAAGATGCGAATGATAACAAGCCCATGTTTAGCCAAGATATCTATAATATTGAAGTGATTGAAGCTGCCAGGGTGGAGGATAGCATTGCACAGGTAAGGCTGGCTCCATGGATTCGTGAATTCAGCATTTTGGCCATAACTCCTCGTCAAACTCAACTTGTCAAACTTTCAATAAATATAAGAGAAGAAAAAATGCATTGACTTTATAGTGCAGGCCTTGTATTTTGAGGAGTGCGATAGCACACCATCACACACCTAAAATGATCTTGAGGAGTGCGATTTTCAGCACACCTAAATCTGGTAACATTAGACATAATTAGCTATACAAAACGCACACCTACAACACACCTGAAGATCTTGAGAAGTGCTATTTGTAGCACATCAGGTATTTTCAAAACACAAGGCGTGATAGTGCACTATGTCTTGTTGATTTGTACTTCCATGTGGCTTCCGCACACTGTATAGGTATGTGCTGATTATTTTGGCCCAAGATAAGCCCAATTCCACACCAAGTATCATTTCAAGTTCTGCTGCAACTGCAGAACCTTGATCAGCCCACATATAAAGTCTGGATCACCTCCCCAAGTTTTGTTCAGGTATCCACAGACAATTAGCAGTTCCCATTTAACATAGCCTTGATAATTCAGAATACGTAAGTTATCTAACATTAAAGTGGATAATTTTTTTTTTTTTTGTATTTCAAATGAATCAACTTTGTAATGAGTTTGTTGAATTTCTATTCTAGGTGATGGCTGAGGACCTGGATAGTGGTGCATTGGGTGAAGTGACATATGCCATTGTGCGTGGTGATCTATTCAATCAATTCTCTATTGATTCTAACAACGGATTGATAAGTCTGGCTGCTGAATTAGACAGAGAGCAGGTATGTAAATGTACCCAAGACCCGTGTTTGCAGCTGACACCTTTCTACCTGGTGATGACGCAAATGTATACAAGGCCTAAAAAGATTGTTTGATTGGCGTAACATAGAATTATTATTATTATAGTTTATTATTATTTTTTAAGTGTTTGTTTCACATAAAAGAACACAAAATATATGATGCATATACAAAAACATCTTTACTTTTTCTGTAACACATCTTTTATTTGTCTTTTTGAAAGTCCTGCAAGCCATATCTCGGGCTCCCATGAATTGATTCCCATCAAATTTGGGATTTGGAGGTTTTTTACCATGCTCAAAAAAAATAAAAATACTTAGGGTCGGTGGTAAAAATAGGGTCGGTCGGGTTACGGCAATCAAACAATTTTTTTTTAGGCCTAACTGATGATATGTCCTGCTCAATCATGTACAAAAATTCTCATTTTTCACCATTGATTAGGCCTCTAATGAGAAAGATGTTGATTATGACAGTGATTGGTGGCCTTATTTTGATTGTGCTATAAAATTTGCACGAAAGCACAAATTGTGCAAAACCAAAATGGAAATGTCTTTGTATGTAATTTAACATTGTGATGAGGTTTCTGTAATCAATTGAATAAATGTTGCACATAGCCACAATATTGCTTCTTTTATATGCTTGCTTTACAGTCATCTGCAGGCAACTTTTGCCATACATTAGATCTGCCATTGAACTTACTTACAAATGTTCTTTGTTTCAAAACCAATATAAATGGATATAATAAATATATATAATCAACCTTTATTTATGTTTCTTTCAGATTTCTTCCTACAGTTTAGCAGTGCGAGCTAGTGATGGGGGAGATCCACCCAGCTTTACAGATGTGACTGTTCAAGTAGTGGTGGGCGATATCAATGATAATGCACCAAGATTCCAACGGCAGAACTACACTATTGTCCGAAGGGTAAGGTTATATGAATAAACAGTGGAGTTTGTCAAAATACTGTCGGGAAGAAAAAAATTTATGCCATAAAACCTTGATAATTTGGCGATAATTCTTTTATTTCCGTTTCCAACTGCATGATTTGGTTTGAGGGTTAATGATGTGTGTCGAGGTGACATATAAATGAAGCCCATTCATACACACTCTTTTCATATGTAAAAATAATCAAATTTGATCAATATCTGGCCTAAAACAGTTATTCTCTTTCTAAGTTAATCATGATACTTTATTGTCCTTTCAAATTTCATCACTCACACTTTATTACTTAGATATAATGCTGCAAGCATAGCGTGGCCAAGAAAAAGGTGAATTAGGGTTGTTTTTGAGGACAGAAGGGTGTATCAGGTGACACCGTTTAGGGTATCCAAAGCAGTCATTTTAGCTCATTTTCAAGAAATATGGTAGTTTTTCAAAACCCTAGTGTTAAAAATGATAACGGTAAATTCTCGATTTAGGTTGTGAATGGGTATATTTTGGCTTCAGAAACAATCACAATCATCCTTTAGGGGGTGTTTTGAAAAACTGTGGTCACACTATGCCTGCAACATTATACTTGAGTGCGCCCCCCCAAAAAAAAAAAATTTCACTTGTGTTTTTTCTTGTCTTTGCAGGAGGACACAGAATTGAACACCTTGCTCCTTCAACTCAATGTAACTGACGCAGACACACCCACTAATGGACCGCCATTTACTCTCAGCGTTCTCTCTGGTGATGAGAGCGCTTTCTATCTCACTCCTGAGGGCGCTATTCATAACACCATCTTGTTTGACAGATCGCAGAAAGAATCTTATCTGCTGGCAATTCAAGCAACTGACAGTGGCAAGCCAGCTCTGTCAACAGTGACGTATATAACAGTAGAAGTAATTGAGCCTAGTAACCCTCCCTCAGTTGCATCGCCCCTAGTGATCAACATCCACTCCAGAGAGGATAATTTCCCCGGTGGAATCATTGGCTGGATTCATGCCGAAGACCGCGACCCCTTTGATACAATCACATACAATGTTGTTGGAGATCTGGGTCAACTATTCAATGTCGACCCAGAAGACGGCCAGTTGCTTGCTCAGCCTGAATTAGATGATGGATATTATCAGCTCAACATCAGTGTATCCGATGGCCAGTTCACAACTTACGGCGAAGTTCAAATTACTGTCGGACTTATCACTACTGATATGCTTGAAAATAGCGTGAGCATCCGATTTAGTGGGTTGTCACCTAAGAAATTTGTGACCTTTCACCTTGACACCTTCAAGCACACAATTAGTAATATATTGCGATCTGCAGAATCTGAAGATGTTGAGATCATAAGTATCCATGCAGCGCCTAGCAACGATGATGACACCGAAGTCTTGTTTGCTGTCAAGCGCAAGCGGAATTCCTTTATCAAACCTCGGTCCCTGGAGCGTCAAGTCAACTCCAGCGCATCCAGTCTTGAAGAGCGAATGCATGTGAGGATTCACTCGATCTTGGCGGATGTTTGTACCCATGAGTGTGATAAGAACAAGCGTTGTATGACGGAGATTGATTTGGATGAATCTAGTGTTGCTACTGTGTATACTACCACGACAAGCTTTGTGTCACCTCGTCATGTCAGGAGGAGTGTCTGTGTTTGCAGGGACAAAAGTAAGTGCACAAACACGCTGCAGTTTTGTAAAGCTTTTTTCTTAAGTTCTGAAAAAAGTTCATTTATGTGTGTAGCCACATGGGTTGAAACGTGTTAACATTTATTTTCTTATATTCCAGTAAGGACTGACTGCCAAGGTGTTAGACAGAGACTCCTTCATCCATTTTGTCGATGATAGGCAGATATAATGGGTTTAACTCTTTCACTCCAAAAAAAACCCCACAAAACATTCTCATTGGACAGAAAGCCGCTCACAGCAGCACATTATTTTTACTTATAATAGTTTTAGAGCGCCAGCCTTATTATTTTTGCCAGAATTGATGATGGCGCTAGATACTTCTTTGTAACAGGCGGTTACAGATTCAGTTGCTTTGCTTTTTATTTATTTGTTACATATATTTTTATAAAAAAGTTTACACCAGAAATTAATTCTGTCCAATCATGCATGCTTTCTAAAGCTGCTGTGAGTGGCTTGCCGGAGTGGAAGAATTAACTTGAACTTATTTAGTGTAACCAGACAGAATAAAATTAAGGTCCATGTATTCATAGCTACCCTTGTAATGTAGTTGTAAACAGTTTGGGTTCCTTTTTGAAAGATGCCGGTTGACCTATTTTTACATTGAAACACATGGCAAGATACACGGTCCATGTAATACACATTAATACGCAAAATGCATACATAAGTCAGTTTTATATGTAACAACCTAGGTTATGTTATGTTTAGGAATCCAAATCCATTTTGATTCTGAAACTTTTTACTATTTCAGCCGAAACTTGTGACGAAGCTATTGTGACTGAAGGTCCCCTGCTACCAGATGCCTGCACTAGTAACCCATGCCCAGTCTACTTGGAATGTGTTCCTAACGGTGTGGAATTCAGCTGTATATGCCCAGACAATAGTATACACTGTGGTGGTAAGTCAAATATTATTATCAATCATATGGGCACTCTCAAAATGATCTCCAAGCAGCAGAGAAAATACACTAACTTCTATCAGGAGGCAAAAATTCAAAGCATGTAAAATAGATTGAAACTGCAAGATAATCTGTGTGAAGTACATTTAGAATGTATTGTTGCCATGTTGTTACCGTACTCTGGCAACTAAATGGTAATTTGACTGAGAATGCAGCTATCGAGCCAGTCAAGCGCTGTTCCTTGCTTACGCCCAATTTAACGGCAAAATGTAAGATGCTTATTGCGTTGTAGTCAAGTAATAGTAGTGCGAGGCTGAACGCAGAGGTGGGTCACTACGCACTCGCGCAGCGTCGGTCCAGACATGGCGCCCACGTGGCGCAATCCCCTAACTTAGCCGGATTTTTAGGGTGCAAATAGACAAGTTTCCTATCTGGACTTTCTTTAATCTATGGTTGTTACCATCTGGTGATGATTTGTTTATTTTGACCTGAGATTGTATTATTTTGAAAGAGATTGATAAATTTACATTCTGTTTTGCAAGTGAAAAAGAGAAAAAAATTCAATGCACGCAAATGCACATTGAATTTCAATGTATCCAAACTTTTGAGTCAACTATCTACTTTATAATTTGTAATCAAATCTTGTTCAAATAATTTCTACCAATTTAACCAATATTTTGGTGTGGTTTGTATTCAGATTCTAGTTTGCGTCCTATCAGTTTCAACGGTAATAGCTATGTACGATATGACAACTTGGAGTTATCTACCACGTCTACCCTGCTATCTGCAGCCTTCCAGACTCGTTCAGCTAATGGAATCATCATGCATGCGGAGGGCAGCTATGACTTTGCCACTTTACAGGTATGTCTGCACTAAAGTCGCGTGAAGAAAACCTTTTTATTTTTACGCGTCTGGTGCACCGAGTTTAAAGTTCAAACGCAACTCACACGATATTTTTGAGCTCGTGTGATTTGTCTGTTCTGTTGCTGTGTGACTTGATCATAGATTTGATTGGTTTGTTGTTCACGCACGGTGCGATTTGGTCCAGCCCAGAATGAAAAGGGTTTTTTCAGATGACTATAGTAGGATGAGATATTGTACCACTAGCTTTTGTCAAGTGTGTGTGCAGCACTGTTGGACACCTGTTTATCTAGGTCAGCACAGGTCATGATACCTGTGACCAGAAATTTAGACACTGTTCAAATGTGAAATACACACCTTATTTTGTCCGCCAAGTCAAGATTTACATGCCTTTACTAGTTTCTGAGCTTTATTCCTTAACTATCAGGTCAAATAACACAGCCTCATGAGTTATACCAAGGTTGAAGTGGGAACCAATGAGAGTAGTTTGAATTAACGGCACCAAGTTAAAGCCCTTAATTTGAACTCATAGTTTTTAACAAAATATATGTCATGGCATAGAAATGAATCAAACTCATTAATCAAAATTCTTTATTAGAGAAATATGTTTTGATTAGGTTTAAAGTCCATACTGCTTTCAAAATCTTAGCCAAAGAAAATAACTGGCATTATTTCTAGCCATCTTAAACGGTTTCTAACTGAGAATTATAATTTTACAGAACAACTTTAAAATTAGTTTAATTCCCTTTTTAAGTTCTAAGCAATTCTAGGCATTAATGAGACATGCAGCTTTAGTGTATCTATTCAGTGGTTCCACAAATAGATTTCCCCAGAAATTGAAATAAATAAGATTCAATATTTATTCATTTCCAGATTCAAGATGGAGTCGTCAACTTCTACTTTGAATGTGGCAGTGGTGAAGCACATATCCGTTTATATCCCAATCGTGTCGATGATGGTCAGTGGCACAAGATAGGGGTCAATCGGCGTGGCAACTCCGCAACCATCACACTAGATGACCAATTCTCATCCAGTGGCACTGCACCAGGCGGCAATCGTGAACTCAATCTTGACACGATGATGTTTGGTGGTCGCGTGCCTGCTGGGTCTCGTCGCAAGAGGAATGCGATTGATAATGGATTTGTTGGGTGTATGGGTGATATGGGTCTAGATGACGAGAAATTACCGAGAAGTGGAGAGGGCGTGTCTTCTACAGAGACAGGTTTGTATGAAACGCTCACATAGAGGAAATAATAGATATGTAGGTTCAATTTAGACGAAACATGAGATTCGGCGATTAATTCAGGACTAAATATGGGTGAGAACACAAATTTTCACTCAAGAGATATTTACAGTTTTGGTGGTTTGGTATGTGATATTAAAATTCTGTGTGCATTGATTGTTGTGTGCAGAAAACGTGTCTGGCAGAAATGATGACTGACATACACAAACTTGTGCTATTGGAATCAACTTTTTATCAATCTCACCCAGAATTAAACATGTCAGCCCAACCCTTTATTTACCAGCACTGGTATTCAAGAAAAAACTAATGCTGTAAGGTTAAATTTTACCTGAATTAAATTTCACGATACATTGAAAGGCTTGTATAGCCCTGTTTACAAGACTAGAAGCCTTTAAAATGTTCAAAGACATTAAGTATTATGATTAAATACATACAGTTACGCTCTTTGAGGACAATTTATAACTAATGTGTTTGACCTTTTTTTCAGGTGAATGTCCAGCTGGGTTATTGACAGCCTGTGGTAGCAACCCGTGTTACAATGGAGCTATATGTATTGACTATGGTTACAGCTTTGCTTGTCAGTGTGCTACAGGCTGGACTGGGAGCAGATGCCAGCATTCTACCAACCCATGCCTCATACAACCATGTCGTAATGGCGGCTCCTGCATTCATAAAGGCACAACGGGTTTTGATTGCGAGTGCCCAACAGGCTTCTGGGGCCATACTTGTGAGATTAGCTCCTGCCAACAAGGGCCTTGCAAACACGGTGGAGTATGTAGAGAAACAGGGCTTGGATTTAGCTGCAATTGTACAGCTACTGGCTACACAGGGACATATTGTGAAGATGTAATCTCTGAATGTGAACAGAAACAATGCAAGGTTGGCGAGAGATGCTATGAGTGGAATAGCCTGGAGAAATATCACTGCTGCTCTGCTAAATCCTCCGATCCTGTTTGTAAAGATATCTTGAGAGACTTGTACCCTAATATGCATGAGAGTGATTTCAGTTTTGGAATGCTGGAGATCATTATCATCATCGTAGTCATCCTGCTTGTCATTTTCTGTGTCATGATCTTCATAGTAGGCATGCGGCGACGTCGCAAGAGGCGATCCATGCGTATGCATTCTGAACACGCTGAAAATCGCTACTTGGAAGGCTATGGTACAGATTCCTACAAGAGAGATAGTAAACTTTCCAATTTAGTTGAAATGCCAATGACTTTGCAAAATCAACCTAGTCCAACTCCGCCGCCGTTACCTAACAGGCCTACTTCGTACATTCCAAGCAATCACAATTCACTGAGCCGTTTAGATGGTGATTGTGGTTATGATGATGCCTACCATGGACAACATATCAGCCAGATGCCATCTCTGGCACCGGTACCATCCAACTCTGCATCAGATAATGACTCTATCGCTAAACCAGCATGGGAGTTTGATACACCAAGTGCTCATGAGAGTTACGTCGATGGTAAGAGACTAACCTTTATTAGTTCTGTAAAGCAACTTCATTTCACAGCTTGAAATTTGAGCAATCTCACTTCTTGTGTGCATTTTATTTCACGAATTTGCATCATCATTATCATCATTCCAATCTAAGTTAAATTCATTTTAGCTGTATTTTGATTTAGCAGATAGTAGTGCTCATGAAATTAGCCAATTCAAATACTCATGATATTTTTATGCTTACAGTAACTTGAACATTGTGCATTTAAAGGTCATTTATAAAGTTTAGATAAGCTTTGTTAGTAACCCACATTTCAAAGCATTATCTTATATTCAATTACATAATTTTTTGTTCAGTTGAAAGTTTTGATGAATATTTTTCACCATATTTAACAAACCAAGACAACTTGTAAAATGCTAAATTATACTTAGATTGTGTTTCTCCGTGTTACTATTGGTATAATACAATTGCAATAAAACAAATAAAAGAGTTGAGATATATGGATTTTTTCCACCAAAAACTGAACTGGGAATCTAGCTGTCAAGGTCAAATGATTTTGTTAACTTGTATCTTTATATTTGTTTTCTATACACACTAGGTCATGAAAGCAGCAAGAACATGCCACTTGGTATTCACCCATTACAACATTCCCAACCATGTATTCTACCGCCCTCTATGCCTCGTCGTAGTCCGATGCCAGATGACCCGCCACCGTACCGGGCAGCTGACATGCACAGCCAGGCAGATATGACGTCCATGAGCTCTCTGCATACTGACAACAATGAGGATGAACTGCCAGGTAATTTGAAAGAATGCGTCTTTTCATGGCGTAGGATTAAGGCTCTTGTTCATTCATTTTGAATCATACAAAATGCTTTATGCTTTATTTGATGAGGCATTGGAACATTGGGTGCCAAATCTCCTTAAATGGTTTAATTTTTATGCTAGCAAAAGACATGTTCAAATTTGAAACTGTCATCAATTTATATAGCATTATGGATTCCAGCCCTTTTCAAAAAAGACCCAACCCTGCACCAAATGTACGGTAAGACGTACGACAATATGCTTTATTGTATATTGTTTTGTTACAACATACACTTGTTCACTGGATAGGATTTTGTTTAATGACAGTGCTCTTAAGTGTCCCTCATTTTACAAGATCCGGTTAAGTAAAAGCAAAAACTTTGTGGTTACTATCAAGAAACTGAGCAAGTTATGCATTATGTATTAATTTATTGACAAAGCTGTACTCAAGACAAGTGATCTGATGCCTTAAATATTCTTATATAAACTGCATACTGTCTAATCACAAAGATTATTGTTAGTTCTACATCTTCATTGAGTGCACTTAAAGATGTTCTATATAGCCATCGAGTCAATTGTAGGATCCATATCCGCACCACCATTGAGTAGATAATAATGTTCCATGGTGCCATTCAGTGCACAACTAGATCAATTTTCCAAATTAGTTATTGTTCATTCCACCTAAGAAGAATGAATGGAAACACTGCACATTATAACTGACATGGATATAGACTCATCTGTTTGATAAATGCAACAAATACTCCACTCACTTTATTATAACTTTGTGTTTGAATGGTATCATTTTGATTTTATATCTGCATCTGAGTACAATTTTTCACGATCAGAATCTAATAGTTAAGTATTTACACACTACTGGATCTAGAAAGCATTATTTGCATTATTTAATCATCATATTATAGGTATAATCCAATTGCAATAATATTTGATTTTGATTAATGAAAGATTAAGATTTCATAATTTGGAGATTTATCAAATATCTTCAAGCTCCCTGGGCTCATATTCATGAAATGCCCTAGCACTACAATTGGGCTCGACTGATTTGGTTTACTGACAAGAGAGGTCGCCTGCGGCTCGGTTGTCAGTGACTATATAGATCAGTGTTCTATGTAGAATCAGGGGATTTATTAAGTTAGTGAACTATATAGGCAAGGGTTGCAAGTGCGACTAGAAACGCCCCTAACTCTAGTTGGCTGCTAACCTATTGTATACAGGTATACACAGATTTAGCAGCCAACTGGAGTTAGCGGTGTTTCATGAATATGGGCCCTGTTTGCTAATGGAAATTCTTTCTCATGTTTGGGCAAGACCTGAAAATAGAATTTGAAGAACCTTATCAAAATTACACACAAGACATCCTGTTTGTAAAGTTAATGCCTTACCTATTGAGATTTTTAGGGCACTCAAAAGATATATCATTATTGAACAGATTACTTCTACTAACCCATGTAAAATCTGTTGAACTGGACTTGTGAATTGACGATTTGTTAGAATTACTCACTTACTAACCTCTATTACTACTTTTCTCACTCTTCTATTTTTCTTGCTTGCGTTAAATAATGGATTATAAAATATGCATAGAGCATCCGCCTTTGCCTATATATAAACGTGAAGATGAACTAGAAGCGCCCCCATTACCTCCCAAGTTGACGACCTTCATGGTGCACCTGCCCAAGAGTCCATCGACGACCCCTCATCCAACTTCACCGAGTGGTGAAACCAATCCTCTTATTGAGCACTGTCAGAAAATGCTTGAAAATCGTGCTAAGAATGCAGAAGAGCGCTCGCTTTTAGCCCATGAGGATGAATTTAGTGACGAGGAAGACCAAGAGCCAATCCCCCCACCTCGATGTGATGCCCTGGAGGCTCAGATGGAGGAAGATTTAGAAGATATGTGTGATAATGAGGTGGTTATTATTGATAATCGGATGCCTTCCCCTATCCTCAAGGGTATGACGCCCCCGGTATCTAACCCTGGGACAACGCCATCTTCTCCAAATCAAGAGACTCTTCCAAGGGAGATTGCAGCCGCAAGTCCCAAATGTGTCCGGTTCAATATGGAGCCGGAGATCACTCATTTTGAGAAAGACAGTCCTCAATCTGACAACCAAGATTGTATGAGACATTACGAAGTAGGGAATAGTTATGAGGAACTTTTAGGACTCAAAGTAGAGAAGTCTGTAGATAGTGTGAGTGAACCGGGAGAAATCAGTGTTAGTGAAATGATCAATCATGAAGATCAGGACTCGAGTTTAGAAGGATCGCTTTTGTACCTAGCGGACGCGGAATGCCAGACGGAATGTGCGGCACGAGAAGTGGATGAGCAGAGTCTTCTACTTGCGGATGAAGATCCTATAGAAAGTTTTACCGAATTTCATGACTGTTTTACTGATTCAACAATACCTCAACAGAATGACTGTGAAAGAAGGCTTGATCAGCAGGCATCGAGTTAGACTTGTACGCATATCAGGTTAAGTTATGGCCTTGTAGGTTGACTGTAAGGTCATGCAAGGTTCAGTATCGGTGTTTTAGATCATCCTGTGGCCCTCCATCCCTTGTGCACCATATTATTATTCCACACCCCGATATGTGATTTTATAGTCAAGCATACCATAGTTGTACAGTACACCTTATTTGAAGTTTCATTTTTGCAGATTTACTGCAATAATTGTCCTTTTATTTCAGTGTGTTTATATTGCAATAATGTTTTATATTTCAATGTTTTTTTGTACCCAAACTACCGCACCATATTTAATACAGTACACCCGGACCCTGTATGCTTCAAATTTACATATTTGTCGTTTTGATTTAATTTAATTTCATTTTTGTCACAAATGCTGCCATATTTACTCACCATTATTGTTTGAAATTTAGTATTCCAAGTGACCTTTTTCTGTGGTTTTAGCTTCCGCTAATTTTTATGATATGTTGAACACCATTTTACATTTCAGTTGATCAATTGAAGCACAATTATGAAATATTTTGACCTGGTTGCGATAATCTTGACCTAGAATTTCACTTTTTAGAATTCTTTGCTTACAGCAGACGAGTTTCTGCATTGTAATAAGTGGTACAAGAAAGTCAGGACCAGATCAAAATTTGTCTCTTTGCAATACCAGTATCTGTGTAGATTTGTTGTATTTTTACCCATTTTTGTTGCAGGTGCCCAAGAATGACACCATTTTATACACATTTTACTTGTTGTATTTAATTTAAGTTTTCTTTAAAATTGCACAGAGCACATATCTGTTCATATTATATTTACTTAAAATGAGGCTGTTTGTTTCAACATTTAAGCATGACTATTACAACAATATTTTGTGCTGATTATGTTTTTAGTTTTGATTTCATAAACTACTTAGTCTTGAAATATAATTATGAATGGTATTTTGAGACTTGTGCTTGATGAGTTGGATGAAGAAATCTTGATAATAGTGCACATATCAAATCGTCTTGTGAGTGCAAGAACGTCGTATCTGCAATAGCTGCCTTACGTCATAAATTTGGATTGCACGCTGTATGACCTCCAGTCTTGGGTCAGTGGTTCTTGAAATGGTTCTTCAGGTGACCTGAAGAACCATTTCAAGAACCACTGACATAAGACAGGAACATTTTGAGGGATTTTTCACATTCTTGTGACAAGGAGTAAAATAACTCAGGGCAGCCATTGCAGATACGACTTTCTTGCACTCACATGAAGAAATATCTTGAAAAATTGAATGCAAAGTATATTTTGCTGCACAATAAGATCTGAACGTTGATGTATTATGTACGTATTTTAGTAAAACATTAAGTATTTATCTTGCACTTTGAATGTTGAATGTTACTTTTTATGGTGTTGATTGTTGGCATTATGTGACTGCTTTGGCTATCATAAACAGTTTGTTGAAAGTTTTATATTTTTAAAGCAAATGTTCATTCAGCATCAACTGTTATTAAGAATTGCAGTGGTGTTTGAGTATTTGTTCATTTTCAAATTGAGTTTATTCAGTATTCACTTCTTGAAAATGTTCTTAAATTTGATTATTTATTTGTTTTCTTAAACAATTATTTATTTACAATTGGTGGATAAAAATATTTTAAACAATGCTGTTTATTGCAGATGTAAGGTTGTTCAAAAGAGTCACATAATTTCGAAAGCAATTGATGTCATATTGAGTAAGTCTCTCACTCCACTTTGTAATGACCATAAACCGAGTGCACTGTTCTGTGTTATTTTTCTGACTGCCTATTTTGTGTTATTAATTATCTTGCCTAACTTTAGGTTGTTTGATGGAACTACACCGAAAAGGTAGTTATGCAACTGTTGCTAATGGAAACGATGTCAGCCATGAATGCATGGTGGAATGCTGGGAATGAGCTTGATGGATGGATATCTGATTTGGGTCATTAACAATTTTTACTTTTTGGCAATTTTAAAATTTTCACAGTAAACAAAAATGTATGAATACTTTTAATATAATTTTTGTGAGCCATGGAGTTGATCATGGTGTCAATTCATGGCTCATAGTCAAAGTATTTTTTCTATATTACATCTTTGGCATCACCTTTTCTTTAGTCAATTTTGATTTTTAAAACAATTTTGTACCTTACCAGTGATTTGATTCATAACTTTCAATTTTCAAACCCCTTTAAACAAGTTGGTTTGAGATTTATCCCAAGATTCCAGAGAGTTCCATCCATCAAAATGGCTGACAAGTGGTTTGTGAACCAATCATTATACCTATGATAGAAGACATAATCTATATACCATATATGACACGCATGCACACTTATCATCTAATGGTTTGATCTGTCGCATGGACTATTCTAGACATACCATGTTGTTTCCAACAAATGCTATCTGAACTTTAACATGTAGCTCAAGATAGGTTCCTAACTCACACCCATCCCAGATTACAATCCTTTTTCCTCAGTCCTCTCCTACATCAAACCAGTATCAGTTCGGCGGAACTCACAATTCAGATACTTATCCGAATTCGGATACCCACGTACATTTTGTATCCAAATAGTGATACCCGTGTCAGAATAAGGATATGGAGGGGTATCCGAATTCTGATACGCCTGTTGTGGCGCAGGAAACAAATCGATAGCGCAAGCTGGCAAGTACATGTAGAACATCTTTCTTGCATTTATGATAAATGTATCTGTGGAAATGTCATTTCCATCTGTGCAATTCCAGCGGGACAGCTTCGAAACATGTCCTTATAGCTCCTTATCACAGAAGGCAAAATAATTTGGCCAATACTTTCTTAGAATTTAGATTACAAATATTGATAGTGTTGTTGAATTTTATACATACCGGTATGGTGCGCAGCGAAGCTGAATATTCATTTCAGCTGATATCCCGTTTCACCTGTTTTTAATCCAAATTCGAATATGGGTATCAGAATTTTGATACGGAGTATCCAAATTCGGATACGTATCCAAATTGTGAGTTCCGCTGAACTGGTATAAGTGTCAAATCACTGCCCGTTCAGTGTTCATGGGTGGCATGGCCCTCCTCCTTCTGTAGTAAATTTGTATTCTTTGAGACAGAAAGATTTGAGACAGAAAGATGAAATAATATTCTTCATTTTTGTCGAGAAATAATTATTCCAACTTAATAAAGTATAAATTTCTGGAAATTATGAGAATTTCAAAGAACAACCCTAACCCCCAGTTTTTGAGAAAAATTTTGAAGACAAACAAATAGATCATGATCCAATATCTCATAGAAGCCACACAGACCATATAAAATTATGCTATTATCGACAAACAGTTTTTTCAGTCCTAATGTCCTAGTCAGTGGAAACGGAAGGAGAGTTTAAGCCAAGGATATCTCACACACATCCAGTCCAAACAATGGTATGGTATGACTTGTGTTCATTTTGAATCTTATCAATTCCCCTTGGCAATATTCAGTGAGATTCAGTGGCAGTTGGTAACTTGGGTGTTTTCAAGTCAAGGTGCAATTGTTGGCAGCAACATGGTGGATTGTTCACATGTCATGTCTACTAACTTTGGACTGCATTACATAATTAATTTTAAAGGTCGTGTCTTAATATTGACGGGATAAGATCCATGGTTATATCGTTGAATACAGAAGATGTTGATAAGATAATTAGCCTACTGTTCTCTTATAACATGCTTGATGACACACTGACTCTTTGACATACAAGAAAAAAATAATCAGGGTTATTTTTCATGAAGCTTATATATATGTCATTGGGATACAGTTTCTTGAATTTAGGGATATGTTTTTCTGCAATGCTAAGGTTCAGTGTGTTACTCTAAAAACTTGGTGGACCAATTTTGACTAGCATTAATTTGTAGAGATGAAAGTCAATGTGTCATCGCAGATTTGGAATCAAGTATTGATTTTCAGCTAGAGCTTGTCGGTAGCACAGCATTATATCCAGGAATGTCATTGCGACACATGCGGCATTCTGATTGCTCTGGTTGCACCGCTTAATATAACTGCTTTGCTGATACACGATAGGCCAATGGATGTATTATGTGCAGAATTTATTGATGATCAAATGATTATAAGATTCTAATTCATTTGGAAATGGTGCAATTGCACCTATATAACCTTACAGTCTGATCTCCACAATGCATCAGAATCTAAATAGACCAACACAAGAGAAAATATTGTGTGCTTCCACCATGCAAATGTTGCTTTCTATGGAATTAATTGTTTGTACAGAAAATTATATGAGAAGTTAGTCATGAAACATGCCCAAATTGCAAGATTTTGGCACTTAAAGCAATACTATAAGATATATCAGAAATGGTTTTGAGTAAAAACAGCCTAAAATGAAGGAATGTAACTATCTAAACCCATTTTAAGGTGTTTGTCATAGAATTGTTTTGCTACAGACAAATGAATAAAAATTGCATGCATGCTTTCCTATACTAATACATGTTTAATTAAATTCGGGATCCCAAATTTAATTCAACAAATTGCCATAACAGAAAAAGTAAGCATCTTTGAGCCAAATCGTTTGGAGGGTATTTATATCTACCAAAAACATATTTAATCAAAAAACACATTTTTCTGCCCAAATTTGCACTATTTTGGCAAATGTTTTGAGAAGA
>JXSR01S005239.1:79018-90103 GCA_000969725.1 Ophiothrix spiculata
CCGTACCAGACTCACCCACCAATATGTCAACGCACACAGGCCTCAATAACGATTATCAGACGGAAGATGAATACGTCGGAGGGGACGACACCGATTATCCCCAGGAGAATGACGATAGTGACGATGATGAACAGTTCGTTCAAGCTTCGATTAATTTCAGGAAGCGGCTGGAAGAATATCCACCCTCTCCACCGCCAGTGGTGGAAGATGAATATGCCGGGTATAAAATGCAGCGATACCAACATCCAAATCAGTATTTACCTCAACACAAAGTCAGTAATTCAACAATTCCACCGGATTACGATGATAACGTTATAGATGATGGCTTGCCGTATCCACAGCGTACTTTTACGGCGAACCGAAGTAATAATAATTCCCCACCGCAAGACTCTTTAGCTAGTGAATTCCGACAGATTTCGGATGGAATTTCTCATATGGACAATTTGACATTATCGATATATACTTCCACAAAAGGGTCGTGCTCTGATGTTTCAGGGTTATGCGATCCGGAGAGTGACGTCGGATTGAGCGAGTATAACAGCGGGGATGATGAAGATGAAGATGACGAACCCAATGAGACGCAGGCGATGTTGCAACATCATCCATCACATACAGATGTTTGAAACAAACACTACCCAACAAAGTAAAAACGCAGTATGTGCATTGCAGATAAATTGCAAGTTACTTCATTTTCCCTTGAAGAAATCCTGCACAAATGAGCAGACGACTGACACTTTTGCTTAACTTATGGGCAGTATCGATGATATCAAATATATGTACATACAACTTTCTAGCATGGGAATGGATTGAAGTGAAATAGTATGCTAATAGGATGTATCTTCTATGCTTTATAAATGCACATACTGCATTTTTACTTTGTGGGACAGAACAGACAAAGGTGTCGAATTCAACAGTCATCCTACACAAGAATGACCAAAAAGAGAAAAGAGAAATATATATTGACATTTTTTCCTCGCATACTTATCTTCCAACTTGCTGTCAATTTTATTTTCAAGGTTGTTGTAGGTGCTTAGTTTTGAGGTTGTTGAATTCATAACCTCATATATTGTTGAGGTTACTAAATTTAGCAGTCACATATATTTTTTCAAAAGACACTGCCGAAAATGAAATATAAGCTCACCAAATATAAATATACAGTAAATGATGTATCCGATGCATCATATGTTAATAAATAATAGGAAGGTTTAGATTTCAACACAATGAAATTGGGAATACTATAGGCAAAATAAATATTTATTGGACAATGAAAACAAAAACCCATGCAGGGGTTGCATTTACAAACAATGGTGCTCTGCACTGTGGATTTTTGTTCACACTGTCCAATAAATTATTGTTTCGTCTATAGCATATGCAAAATTGGTGCTTTGGCAGATGCTTACTTTATGGGTTCATCTGAAAGATAAGATTTCAGTCTTCACTGCTTAGCCTCTCCAGATGATCTCATCAGTTTCCGTACTATTCAACTTATGAAAGACTGGAAAGAAGACTACTTGTATTCTTATTTTCTTGTGTTTAAAAATCTACGCCTTCTGAATATTTTCTTATACTGACTGTGTAACAAGTAAGTATTATGAATAGAGATAGTTCTAATTGGGTGTTTTCACACTATGTAAATGTTCCCAAAGTTTGGCGTCACAAAATTTGTCATGTGAGTGTTAAAATCGTATATGCAATAGCTGCCATTTTACATCAATTTTAATGTACACTGTGGAATGTCCAGTCTTGGGTCAGTGGTTCTTAAAATGGTTCTTCAGATCACTTTAAGAACCATTTCAAGAGCCACAGACGTATAACAGGGAATTTTGAGGGCTTTTTTATATTCTTGTGGGCAGGTGCTAAATAAATATACCTTAGGGTAGCCATTGCAGATACGACTTTCTTGCAATCACATGACGAAATGGAGGAATCTACTTTGACTTTGTAAAGATTCAAAGTTGTCTGCAATTACTGTTGCCAAGCTTATATTTACAGATCCAAAAGTTGAATTCCATGCAATTTTCACAACATGCCTTTGCGACTGAGTTTTACCACGACAAAGTCAAGTTTGCACAGTTGAAAAACTAACACTGACTAGATCCATGACAGAAATGCACAACCCAGAGAGAAAACACTTTACCTGGATAAAGGCTAGCCTTAAATTAAAGAAGAACTTGTGCTTTACTTTGAATTATTGCATGCTACATGTGGATTCGCTTTTTGGATCTTCTGCACATGAAAGAAATTCATTCCTGTCAAGTTGTGAATAGAATTTTTGAGTCGCAAGGGCAAAGGTTGAAAACTCTCTGATGAATCAGAAGCTTGAAAATGCAGGGATTTGAACAAGTAGATATATACAGTGTACATGCAGGGATTTGAACAAGTAAATATATACAGTGTACATAAGATTTGATTCAAATTTCTCAAATATCATTGTATTTTACAATTTCATTTTCTTCTCTATTATCACTTCTTGATATTTATGATTATTACCACGAAGACAATCATATAAAGCTAAATTGGACTTGTTGTGATCTCACTGTTTTCTATGTTTTGGAGGGTCCAAATATTTATTGGACTTCCCAAGTGCTCACAGTACTGATGTCAGTTTATTCTGAATTTTATAATGTTTCATATGTAAAGACCTCTCTGTACCACAATATTTCAAAATTGTTGCGAGTGGAACATAATGTTAATCAGTACTGATGTTAATACAGCATGCTAGCATGATATGCTGTAATTTGTTTTGATTGTACCAGGAAAATTGATATTCATATTAATATTGATCAAAGCATTATGATTAGATAGTCTCGTTTGGAAAAGGGTACTTTTGGGGTTAGGTACAGGCGGGAAATTCAAACGATAAGAAGCAGCATGTGTTGCGTTATCCTTTTTATTTTCATTGAAGGACTATTAGATTTTATAGATAGTTATATAACTTGGAGTTAAATTAAATTTTATAGGTGAATTCGAAGGGTGAATATTTCAAAATTTGACAAATTTATCAAACAATTTGTAAATATTTGCCCAAACTCCTACATTTGATTTTTATGAAGAATGTTGTAATCAAATTGGAAGTAGTAAACTGACATCATGTACACAGAGCGTTGGCCCAGAGCGTTATCAAGATCTTTTTTTGTATATATTGCAATATTTTGTAGGCAAGATTTCTGATCAAGATGATCTTGTCACTTATTTCAATAGGTGCTTTCTTATTATCAATATTTTGTTTTTCTTTCATTCAGGGAAGCAAACCACCTTATCAATACATTGACAACTTGTATTGATCAGTATTGATTGTTTGGGTTGTCTTCCAAGAATATCCTGTACTATATGTATTAAAATAAAGTTAATGATAAGGCCAAAGTTTGAGCCATTTGTGCTCTTGAATATTTAAACTTTTAATGAAGGAGAATTAAAAAATTTCCTGATTAGAGAAAAGAAAGATGAAAGTTGTAGGAATCAAACTAGACAATCGTGTCCATTTTGTAATTGTTGATGATTATTTTTTTACTTTGTATGTATATTTTAGTTGTGATATTGATTTTTGCCAAAAATCTGTTTTAATTTATAAACGTTGATGGATTAGGACATAGTAGCCTATGATCAAGGAAGTTGAGAATTCTTAATTTCCTGGTATGATGGATTTACAGTGAGTGATTTTATGAGTGTTCTACCTGGTAGACTCATAATCAATGCTTTTGTAGTTGAGACCAGAATACCTAAGCAGTGTTGAGCAAGTGAACTGAATTGATATTGGTGGCATTTTACCTCCACCTAAACAAGTGGAAAACAAGACATTTCACACCACCGTTGTCAAATTGTCATCAAGACTGGGATTGAATTAGCAAGGAATTTGACTAGAGCAAAAGTCACTTGATGTGAAGATATCCTGTAGTGATTTGACTCCAAGTTAAGTTTGGTAATTGAATTTGAAGTAATTGCTTTGAATGCATCACAAAAACCAGCTCATCCACTTGAACAATTTGAAATGAATCACTCTAAGCTAGTATTGTACAATCCACCGGTGAGTAAAGTTCATCTTGTACTAATCCATCAGTTCTGTGTACCTGACTATGAGATTTCAAAGTACTATTTTTCTGCTTGTGTATACTTGCAATTATTGTAGCTTAGCGTTATTTATAGTAGTGTAATGGAAAGTGATGTGTGCAAGAATCTTATGATTTGAAATAGGGGTGGGAGATATGTGGAATGGTGAGGAAATAGGGGTGGGAGATATGTGGATTGGTGAAAGAATTAGGTTTTATCTTGAATTTGATTTTAAAGAGCAAAAGCCAATCAATGTAGTCAAGTTTCATGTATCAATGTTTTTTATATGTTATATTTAGGAAAGGATTTCCTGATAATTTCATTCATACAAGTATGTACCACATGCCCTCTATAAAAACTCTTCTTTTCGCTATTCAAAAATAATCTAAATCATTAAAATCTGAATTTAATTTCTAGAATCCCGATTAATAAATGCATAAACCTGGTTAAGAATATGTATACTTTGGAAACTCTTAACCGACCTTTGTGCATATATTATTAGTCCTTTCAACATGCTATTTTATATATGAACTTGCATAATTTGTTTTATGAATCCAAATTAATGAATCATGGATTTCTGAAACTATTTTTAAACCTGGTAAAGAATTTGTCTACAATTAATGTATGAATCAAAACAGGTTATAAAGCTCTTCATTGCAGTGGATTATCCACTATTATAGTAGGTAAAATAACACATTTTTGGACAATATAAACAAAAATCCAGTGTAGGAGTTACATTCACAAACAATGGGGCCCTGCAATCTTGAGTTTTGTTTCCTATGTCCAATAGATTATAATTGTTTGGCCTATAAATATTATAGCTTGTATTCTTGATATTACATTGACAGCTATATGTTATTCAGAATTTCTGCTATTCAGACTTCTTTGTAAGGAAAACATTCATAATTGCATGTTCGCAAAATCTATTGATTCATTTGTGTTTGTATTCAACATATTTTGCCCTTAACAATTATTTTGAATAATTTTTCTACCTCTAAATTTTACAATTCCACAATTTAATGGTGCATGAAATATGAACGATAGAACCGACAAATATTTAGTTGTGTAATGTTGCGCTAGTACCCAAAATCTGCGCTACTTCATCTTATCACACTACCCAAAACCATAAGTGCAGGCTATTCATAAGGCCTAAACCAAATAATCGTATGACTGGCATAACTTGGAAAAATATTTGTTTAGATATGTAGGGTTTCTTATTTATTTATTTTCAACAACAAAACACCAACTTCCATGCTTTATTTCATATGTTTTCCATAAGCACCCAATACAGGAGATTTGGGTGCTTTTTTGACCCTTATTTGTCAAGAAAATTGGGGTTGGTAGGTAGGTAAGGTTATACCAATGAAATAATTTATTTACAATATTATGACCTAATTTTTTAAGGCATTAGCCATGGTCCAATTGGGATGTGAAAACTTATTGAATCAAATTAATACCTTAATAGAATCAAAACAAACAAAATCATATTACTTGCTCTAAAAGGACAATTTTCAGCCAAATTCATTTCTTGGGGTTTTGTCAGCAGTGTTTCTATTTTCCTAAAGTTTGAGATTCCAAAAGTAAATATTATTCTTTTAGGAAGGTTGCATATACTTATCTACATGATCTCGTTAGTAACAAAGAAGTTTAAATTTTAAGATTTAAGTGATTGATTTCTAGAAACACTATATCTGCATTTCTCATTCTTCGAAGAATGAAAAATTCAAAGCATAGATAACTGTATGTTTTACTATAAAGGTTCAAGTTCAACAAGAATGGTTATGGATATTAGTTACTAGTAGGAAGAACTTTCTAAAAATGCAATATAATCAGCAGGTGTTTAGAAAAGTTGGTCTTCATTTAAGTGACCGTGGCCAAAATTGTGACTATGGGTAGTGCCTTGCCTCCACCAGTTCCTTTACTTTAATAGCATGCTGTGGTGCTGTTGTGATATAAAAGATGTTGGGAACCAGCGTAATGTTAGTGGTTACTACTGTTACAAAATGAAGCATGCTTGTTGCATTGTTTTAATTTTGCTCTTGAACTTCTACAAATGTAATATCTATGTTGAAATCTATATGGCTGATAAAACAAACTTATGCAATAGTGAATTATATGGTGTAGATACCTTTATGATATTGTCACAATTTCTAGATTTCTTACAGTAAATCGGCAGCGACTTGGGTGATGTGTAAATAAACTATACCAAAGACTGCTGTTTACATTATCACTAGCAACATTTTTATGCATTTTGTCTGCAAAAATCTGTGTAAATTGTTATGCAAAATTGTAGGCTTTTCACAGTGTTTTCCATTTCTCCTTATTCTAAGTTCTCATCAATGTGACAAAATTTAAGCTTTTTTGAGATATTCAATAATGATATCTTGTCTAGAAATATGATTATATGTATAGTATGGCAATTATGACCTGAATTAGTTTTTGGAGTAATTTTGTGGTAAATTTCTTAAATAATGTTGCCAAATTGTTTTTCTTTTAATTTATTATATAAATTCAGATGATGTTAAGATAACAAAAGTTTAATATTGAAGAGATCATGTTACCATATGAGCTAAATTTGTTTGTATAATTAAAATGTGTTGATCTCTATATAAAATTGTAATCATTAGTTGGAAAAGCCCAGAGTTTTTTGTATATATCAAAGTTAACTTTCTCAAACCACATTTTTCAAGCAACATTTTTCAGATTACATATCGCTAATCTTGTTTAGTACAAGGTTCACCACCCAGTTTTATATGGATTCAATAAAATATTAAGGGGCCGCTTCAAATCTTCACCGGCAGCTGACCGCACGGAACCAGCAGTTCTGGGAGGTTGTCATTGTTCACTACAATAGCAACGGCCAAGAACCTGTGGTTCTGGGTTGACCGTCGGTGAGTTTTGAAGTGATCCCTGATTGTGTTTATGATAAATGCCTAGCCTGCTGAAAACTACAAAAAAATGTACTTTTTATGTCATAAACATGTTATAAATTTTGTATGTTTGGGATTTGTTTTGCTGTAAGTTTTATGTACATGTTTGGGGAGAGGGTACGAGACATGGTTTGTTGTGGTAAATAGCATGTGACATGTTATGTTACAGGTGGATTAAGACTTCATAAGTGTAGACCCCAGGCAGAGGGAGATATACCCGGGGGGTGTACTCAAAAATATAATATACCCGTAACTTCCATCAATGTAAGACACACATGGGATATACCCCTGACACTTTTACCATTGCAGTGGCCTGTTATCATGATAGAAAGGCTTTATTTTAATTTAAAATTGCCTAGTATTCACTAAACTGCATCATTTAAAGTTATAAATATTGGGATTAACCCTCATCTACCACATTCAATCAGCCCAAAATCATGTCAAAACAATTATTTGGTAACGTCTGTTATTATTAGAAAATAAATACACTTGGATTAATTTCAAGTATGGTTGGGTCCGCACTGACACTTGTGAAGCCTTTACAGGACCATTTCAAAACTCTCATCTAGATTGATCTCACATGCACCACCGCATTCGCTTGCGAGCAGTGATGTAGCCAGACTTTTTGGTCGGGGAGGGGGCAAAGATATTTCTTCCCGATTTTCCCCGGCGTGTGCACATTTCTTCCTAATTTTTCCCTGCAAAAAAATCCATTTTCGTACACCCAAAATAGAATCTAGTCAATTTTAAAAACTAACAAGCAAAAAAAAACAACAAAACAAAACAAAAAATTTAAAGAGATTTTTCCACATCTTTAGACACAATTTTTGGTTTTTCCCTATGCTGGCTATGCCACTGCTTGCGATGGCCATCAAGATGGACTACCTGGGCTAACTTCTCGTTATTGTTAGGAACAATAATAACTTTACAGAAGCAGCGGTTTCTAACCAGTCTCACACCATGTATTCTGTTCAACTCTTGTATCATGTATATATGTTGATTTTGATGTCTACATCATGTGTATATTACACTCATTCTGTGCTGTTTAATGCAATCAAAAGCTGTTATTATGATTCAGATGATTTCATGTAATAAAACCAGGCAACTGGAAGTCTTCTTGTTTGCTTTCTTTTTATCGCAGTCATTTTGAGAATTTGATACAAAATCCTAGGGTAAATTCCAGTACAGAATTTAGAACAGTCAGATACTAATCGTATAGAAAGGGTAGTATTACAAATCTTTTCAGTCTATTTTCAGCTCTGAACTAGAGCTATGTATTGATGTGACAAATAATATGTCGTAGTGAAGAAATTTGGTGTCCAGGGCAATCAGTGAAAATGAAGCCCCTAAATTATTGAGTAGAGAAAATAGCTATTCCAATATTTCTCATATAGCTAAGAAAAAACAACAGACAAGTACAAACTACTCAAATTGCCTTCAGAATCAAATTTGGAAATTTCCCTTGAAAACTGATGAAATTTGTAAATGGGGCCAAAAGCGCAAATTTTGTTGTGGCAAATGTTCTAATTTCAGCTTGTGTTGCCTTACGCTGGTACCCTCAATGTCGGCGCTGGACTACATGGTTCAGACTGTCCATATTTGCAGGTAACAGCTGATCATAATTAGTCAAATGTTGACCAGTAGAATTACATGGTTTTGCTCCTCACTTGCCCTATCTAACTACACGACAATCTTTCTTGAGTGGAAGGCTTTGGTGAAGAGGTTGGCAAAATGGGGATGTTTACATGCGCAACATTTGCATAACAACCACGTTACACTATGCCATTCATTCATGCAATTACCAATGCGCCATGCATTAGTGCTTAAAACAGATGCTGCCGGGACACAGACCAATCAAGAGCTTAGATCGATTAGCGGTTACTGGCGTCTATTTTTGGATAATACGTTGGAACCCAGCGTAGTGCTGCCACTGCATGAGACGTTTCTCCTATTATATATGTAGTAACAGCTTAGTGTCCCTAGAGATTGCATCTTAGGCCCTGTATCCACTGGCTGTTCCCTAGTGCCGTATTCCCGCAATTATGCCAAATTGTCGCGCGCCACAGACAATTAACCTTTATTTTGCTTAATCAGTGACCTTGTGTATGGCAGATGTTTCCTGTGTGTGTTGCATGGCAATTGCGTACATATGGCACCAGTGAACAGCCAATGGATACAGGGCCTAAGGGACCACTTCAAAACTTAACCGGTGGTGAACCAGCGGTTCTGGGCGGTTGGTATTGTTCAGAACAACAGCAACCGCCCAGAACCGGTTCCGGGCGGTTGAGTTTTTGAAGTGGTCCCTAAGGAAACTTTGCTTTGCTCCTCCTGGCTACACTACTGAAGATAATATACCAGATGTCCCAAAAACATGGTTACATGTAGAAAAATGACCATTTGCAAAAACTAAAAAGCATTTGGAGAATTTAAACTTTGCATAAGTTTTGATACATATCTTTGCTAGATGTTTGCAAAATTTTAATATCAAAGCATTATTATTTTTTTAGTTATCAGCAGAGATAGATACCTATATCAGAAATGCATTTTTTTTTTCAAAATTGAACAAAATTGTAGACATGTTCGTTAGATGTCGTTTAACCCTTTAAAACACCATGTGAACTTGAAATTGACAGACCCAAAATTACCCTAGTTTTCGTGAAAATCTGATGATGTTTTGTTTTAAGTTCTAAATATTGGAATTTTATCGGATTTTTGCTAATAAAGAAAATTATAATTTACACATGTACTGTAAATTTAATCGTCATGTCGTGCAGAAGTTTTTTCAAACTTTACACAAGTTAAACAGAATTAATGCTACTCGTAAAAAAAAATATTATGCTTATAACTTTCGGGCGACAATTTATAATTGACAGGTTCAAGATAACAACTCATTCTGGAATGCATGGAGTACAAGTATCCCTAATTTGCATAGTAGATATAATGGAAAAAAATTCAATTATTGTTTGTTGAAAATTGTACCATTTTCAATTTAAAGTCTGATTCTACACGATCAGTAAAAAAATGAGATTAGGTTGCACAAGGTATACCATATAGATAAGCTATATGGAAGGTGGTTTGTGGTTCCTCCGCATTCCGTCCCACGCTTGTCACTGCAATCGTCATTGTCAACTAGGTAGTGCCAGTGCTTGATGGACATTTCATACCCGTTCACTTTCATCCCCGAGACAGTTCATACCCGTATTTTAAGAGTACTTGGGTATTTTAGGGCATTATAAAGAATAAAGCTTTAATAATAAGAACTTGTCTAAATAGAGAAAAATAATTTAAACATAAATTTAATATGAAATTAATGACAAAGTTTAAATAAATTTTAAGGGAAATTCCCGATCATCACTTTGAATTTCTAAATACTTTTGCGGGAAAATTATGTGTTAAATCATTCCTGAATCATTCATAATTCTCTCTAATATTGAATAATTCATTTTACACTCATTTCAACCCAGAAAAATTGTTTTACAGCCCTTTTTACCTACAAACATACAAAAAGACATGAATCCAGGGTATGAATATTGTATGGGGTAGGAAACGTCCAGATTCCATTCAGTAGCAAGCTTTTTTTAAATATATATTGACCACTTTGCTTTGGGTTCAGGTAATAAATCAATGTAGGTAAATTATTTTGGTTTGGTAGGCAAGTAAATTTGTTGGAGGGCTGATGACGTACACAAAATTGCAATGTTAACGGATTGTCGTCGATTGCTCCAACACGTAAAACAAAGTGACCCTGTGCATCTATCATGGTTTTTACATCCTTTGCGCGTCATCTTGATGAAAAACAGTCGGGGTACCACCTCAGATGAGGGTAGGGTAAGCCATGATGGGGAAAGTCACCAGTTTGAAAAATATCTGTATGCTAAGAAGCATAAAAATACATGACACTCAGTCTGAACTTCTTTGTTCTCTGAGGCAGGCTTCACAAGCATTACAAAAGCCAATAAGTCGGATAATATTCCTACAAATTTGTAGTGCTCCACGTTCATATTGGCTCATTTGTCTTTATTCAATGAGATAGTAGAATGAACACGAAATCCAGCGTTGTTATGATGTCAAATATTGATCAGATGAAGTTCCACCTTCCCAGGATTTC
>JXSR01S005244.1:0-24783 GCA_000969725.1 Ophiothrix spiculata
CAGGTACGTCAGAAATGGGATATCTGCAGGGTAGGTTAATTTGAGTGCAAGAGGCTTTTCTCCAACTAACCCAAAACAGAAACTAGGTGGATGGATGCACTCAATATGCCAGTACTTATGGCTAGAGTTACAAGATAAGAAATAACAGATAAAATCAGGTATGTCAGAAATGGAATATCTGCAGGGTAGGTTGAGTGTAAGGGGCTTTTCTCCAACTAACCCAAAACAGAAACTAGGTGGATGGACGCACTCAATATACCATTACTCATGGCTAGAGTTACAAGATATATATCAGGGACAGATAAAATCAGGTACGTCAGAAATTCTGCAGGGTAGGTTAATTTGAGTGCAAGAGGCTTTTCTCCAACTAACCCAAAACAGAAACTAGGTGGATGGACGCACTCAATATGCCATTACTTATGGCTAGAGTTACAAGATATATATCAGGGACAGATAAAATCAGGTACGTCAGAAATGGGATATCTGCAGGGTAGGTTGAGTGCAAGAAGTTTTTCTCCAACAAACCCAAAACAGAAACTAGGTGGATGGACGCACTCAATATACCATTACTTATGGCTAGAGTTACAAGATATATATCAGGGACAGATAAAATCAGGTACGTCAGAAACGGGATATCTGCAGGGTAGGTTAATTTGAGTGCAAGAGGCTTTTCTCCAACTAACCCAAAACAGAAACTAGGTGGATGGACGCACTCAATAGGCCAGTACTTATGGCTAGAGTTACAAGATATATACGTCGGGGACAGATAAAATCAGGTACGTCAGAAATGGGATATCTGCAGGGTAGGTTGAGTGTAAGAGGCTTTTCTCCAACTAACCCAAAACAGCAACTTGGTGGATGGACGCACTAAATATACCATTACTCATGGCTAGAGTTACAAGATATATATCAGGGACAGATAAAATCAGGTACGTCAGAAATGGGATATCTGCAGGGTAGGTTAATTTGAGTGCAAGAGGCTTTTCTCCGCAGTATACCATTACTTATGGCTAGAGTTACAAGATATATATCAGGGACAGATAAAAACTTATGGCTAGAGTTACAAGATATATATCAGGGACAGATAAAATCAGGTACGTCAGAAATGGGATATCTGCAGGGTAGGTTGAGTGTAAGGGGCTTTTCTCCAACTAACCCAAAACAGAAACTAGGTGGATTGACGCACTCAATATACCATTACTCATGGCTAGAGTTACAAGATATCAGGAGTTGATAAAATCAGGAATGTGAGAAAATGATGTCCCAAAAAGTGGAAGTGTAGGAGGAGCTTACCTCCAATCTACACAATGCAAATTTAGCCAATTAGGTGCTTGACCAATTACATACACAGGTATATGGTTTTAGACCAAAGGTCCAAAAACCCACGTTCTTGGCCCATTATATTATTTGTAAACAACCTAACTAGATTTTGCAAAAATAAAAGTTGGACCTCTAATTGTTTTTAGAATCTAGAAATTTTTGATTTTTGACTTTTTGAAATATTGCTAAAAATAGGTTTTTGTCATTTATTCCTAATTATGCTGAGACCCTGTCAGTTCTGAAAAATAAAAATAAAATCTGTTCTTGTTTCAGAACAAATTCATTTGAGGTAGTCGGCATGGACGGAGCCTCCTCAGGTATTCTACTGGCTCGCACGTCGGCAGAATTCAACGATTGGCTCAAATGTGTGGCGGCTAATGTAGCAACTCTCAATGCACAGTCGGTAAGAAATATTTCGCATAATGTAGTAACTCCAAATGCATAATCGGTAAGAAGCATTTCAGATATATAATGTAACAACTCTCAATGCAAAGTCAGTAAGAAAATGATTTAAATGATGCAAATAAATAAATTTCTCATTGTGAAGATTCAGGTTATTCATCTCAACCAAGGTACTAATTGTTCCATCACTCCAATTTGGGGTCAACCTCGGATCTAACTACTGGGGTTAAGCCCCTGTCAGTTCCTCTTCTTCCATATAAGTGTCTGCTTTAACTTGAAGATTATCACACTCTTGGCAGTGAAACCATGTTATCCCTGATTTTTTAGCTTTGATGTGCAGTATGAACATGATTAAAGATTTTGCTTTCAAAATTAGGGCTGGTGTCAACCCATCATTATTGGGAAAAGGTTTTACTCTGTGGCTCATCAATGTTAAATTTATATACAGCTTATCCCAATATTAATGCAACGAGCAAATAAAAAATATTAACAAATAGTTGCCAAAAGATTAAATCATACTAATATATGTTTTTCAAAAGTAGAGTAACTATTTTACAACATGCTTTTAGTCCCGTTTCATATTATCACTCCAGTCCAAAGATATGAAGAATTTAAGAAAGCCCTTTAAATCTACTTTGGTCCGATTTGTAAGTTTAGACTTCAAGCTAAAGAAATACAAACTTGAAATGAAGAGAATTCTGCAACCAATTACAGCACAATCAGCCCAAACCAATCTTACCAGAACTGTACCTAACATTATGTGATATTTTAAGTTCATTTTTAACTTAAATAGGTAAAAATTTTCAATTAAAGTATGGATCTTCCTGATACTCTAATATTCCTTGAATGTGTTACTTCTGGTGCGATAATCAGGTAGTTTAGGATACAATTTCTACCAAAACAGTCTAAAAAGGGATTCTAATGAAAGATGTCAACCAATAATAAGTCTTTAATCGAAACCACGAAAGAAAACTGAAGACAAGGGAGTTTAAGAACTCAAGTAAGTTAATGACTCATCTGGCCCGTCAAGGAGGCGCAACAGGTTGACTGAAACCAGACGCAAGAACCTGCTTTATATCAGCAGATCATCATTAAATTGAGTCCTTATGTCATGAAATGGGTTCAAGGGTTGCTTCTCCTAATCTTGTGATGTTTTTAGCAATTTCCATTCAACGTGTGCACAATGACGTCACCAATGGTGAATCTTTACAGATTAACAAATCGGACCACCAAGATTTTTCAGTTCTTTACAAAATTTTCAATAACTTTTGATTCAGAGATCCAAATTAAACAAAACAAAAATCCTGTAAAAGCCAATGGTCTACTCTATAATATTATTGTAACGTTTGCTCACCATTGTGCTCTGTTCTCTCAAAATAAAAGTTCTAAGTTAGTTGCGTTTTTATTGGGGACACCCTGTAGAAACACAAAAGGATTTACATGCTGAATATGATGGTTGCATCATGCAGTTTTTGATCAAACCATGTGATTTTGACCCTTGGGCTCAAAATGTGGGGTTTTTAAACCAAAGAGTTGTGTAGAAAGCCCAACTCAAATGTAAAACTTTGAACTATATTACTTTTTAAAATCTAAAAACAAATGTCTAGGTTTGATTTTCTCACATTTTTTTCCCGTTTATGAAATTTTTCCAAAAATAACCCTAAAGCAGTTCGAAGAAAAAAATTGTTATTTTCAAAGATTCCATAATTTGTGGGTGCTATAAATGAACTGTTTTAGTTATAGGGAAATTTTTCACAGTTGCTGAGTTTATAGAGCAGACTTTTATCAAAAATGATGGGTAAACAGCAGCTTAACCCTGTGATGATACCATTTCAAATGTTTGTATTGAGAGATTTACGTGCATCAAAGCTAAATATTCTAACTTAACGTCTGATGTGAACTTCTTATTTTGTGTTCTTATCATAGAGGAAGAATCACAATGAGTTCAAATCATTGTTGTAGTTGTATTTTTTTTTACCTTACTCCAATTTTGATGAAATGCTTAAACATTTGAAATGGCAGCTATGTCTATGACAAAATATTGAAAGATAAAGGAAAGCTTGAAAAGTGATTAAAATGTACAAAACAGACGAAATTGAAAAATAAAAAAAAGTATTTAGAAGAAAAATTCAAATTTTGATTATTTGGCGATGTTAATGCGCACGTTTAAACTAACGTGCATGGTAGCTTTGAGACAAACAATTAAGTTAGTGTGGCCTAAGCTCTAACAGGAAAAAGTCTTGTGTTAAAAATTACAAGAATGGTAACTTGATTTAATTCTTTTTTCTCTCTCTCTGTTACAGATGAAATTGTCCAATGATTTACTTCCACCTGCAGAACAAGTAAGTCTTATAAGATTGTAAAGATCCATTAGTGTCAGTAGAAAAAAAGGATCCAAGTAGTGTGATTTTTCAAATCAGTAGTAGGTTGGAAACTTGAAACCCAATATGGCCAATAAGTTACTTGTATATAAATTGTTGCTTAACGATCAGTGAATTGACAGTGCAATTATTGATTATTTGGTTGTTGTGCGATGTTAGTAAAATGTTATTTGTTTCATTTGGTGTATATTAAATTTGTGTGTTTTGTTATAGATTGTCCACATGGGCTGGGTAGCTGAACGTGTTCCAACGAATCCCTATCAACAAGCATGGATACCGAAATTCCTGGCTATCAAAGGTTCCGATGTTCTCATGTTTGATTCTCCACCAGTAAGTAGACCTCATCCCGGGGGGGGGGGTACTCAATTTTGATTTGGGTAGGGGTGTGCCGCTGGGAAATTTGAAGTACCACCCATACAGATATCAATTTTCAAGAAAAAGAGACCCATCCATATACATAATCGCTCAAATTTTGAGTCAAATTTATATAAAAAATTAATTTTTCTCCGGAAATTTTCAATATTTTAGCACAAATTTTCTGATTTTTGTTTTAAAATATGCAAAAAATCTCAAATTTGCACCATTTTGGCATCAAAACACCACATTTTGCAAAGAAAAAGGGCCCATACCAACTCCCCTGATTTTGCTACCCAAGTTAACAGCACATCCCCGTAATCACTTTTGTAAGTACCCCTCCCGTGGCCTCATCTTACTAAATTTGCGAAATGTTGTGGAAGTGTGTGAGTTTGTGACGGTGTTCACAATAAGCTCTGCGAAATTTGATCTAAACGGAGCCAAATTCACAGGAAAGATAAAGGAAAACACGGAGTGAGATGAGCTTTATTTGGTCAAACACCGACAATGAGTTGCTTCAAAAATGAAAAAAAAACTCAGGTATTTTCAGACCATTTTTGAGCTAAAAAATGATGTCATTTGTTACTAGACGAGTGCATAAGTAAACAAAACTCATCCAAGGACATTGCGCAATGCACGCGATAGCAAAGCATGGTAAGCGGCAATGCCAGGTTCAAGGCTACAGGAATATTTAACGGACAGGGAACTTACGCAGGATTAAAGATGATACGAGATGATTCACAGGAGCAGATAGCATCACAGGGAATATATGTGATAAGAAATGCAAGATGATATACAAAATGAGAACATCAAAAAAATTTATACGGGAAAATTAATCTATTTTGTGTATTTATGTATGGGACGGGGGGGGGCAGGTTTAAGGCTACGGGAAAATTAACTGACAGGGAAAACGGGGAACTAACCGCAGGATTATCACGATGATACGGGATGATTCACAGGAGCAGATAGCATCACGGAGAAAATATGTGATCAGAAATGCAAGATGATATACAAAATGAGAACATAAAAAAAACTTTATACGGGAAAATTAATCTATTTTGTGTATTCACATACGGGATGGGGGACCCATGTTTAAGGCCATGCGAAAATTAATCTCAAAATCCAAATGACGGGGCCGGAGGTTAAGCCATAGATGATAAGCCTACGGGGAAATTAAACTCAAAATTTAATGACCGGGGCAGGTTTAAATCTACGGGAAAATCAAACTAAACATTAAAATGAATTAAAACATTATCAATGTACGACAAAAGGTTAGTTCAAAACATTATGCACATTATGCCCGTCTTAATCATCTAACGGGGGCCCGTTCGAAGTGAGGGCATCATGCTAGTTTCTCTATAATTCGTGGTTTTTAAAACAATTCAGAGCACTAACTATAATTTCCTCATGAGAGCCTAAAATTTGCACTGCATCAATACTAAATTGTCGACATATACAGGCAATACAAATTTTTATACATGACAATGTTTTTTACATTATACAAAACTTGAATACAAAAAAAATGCTCAATGTAATAAATTTAGGTATCAACATTCAGTATATTGATTCATATACTTTAGTATGATTACATATACAGTAGGGGGGGCTGGTTGGCGCAGTGGTAGTTCACTCGCCTTGCACCAATGAGTTCGATTCCCGGTCCAGGTGCTTTATGTGCATTTGGTTTTCAGTCCATGCTCGCTTTCGCAGGTTTTTCTCTGGGTACTCCGGTCTTCCTCCTGCATTCAAAAACTGAATTTAAAAATCATCTTGGAGCCCTGTTGAAGATAAGCTTCCTTTAGCTTACTTGGTGCAATGTATCAAGTTGGGTTTCCTTGGCAAAAGTCTAAACAAGATGAATTTTAGTACTTTGATCATCAGTTTAAAACATGAAATCTTATTCTTGCATGTATATGTGTTTGTAGCGGTTATGTCGACTCATGAGGTTAAAGGGTGGACTGACAAGAGTAGTTGCATATGTTGTCAATACCATCAATTTAAATTGGTGAAAATTTACGATTAACGTTTACGGATAACTGACATTCGAGGTGTACCTTTTGGGCCTCGAGGCCCAAAAGGTACACCCACATTTTTTTTACATAACTTTTGAAAACTGACAAGCAAAAAAAAGGCGTCTCACAAGCGTACTCATAACGATCTCATTTTCAATTTCTCAACAAAACGTAGGCATCATAGTGTACACGATCTGTAATACACGCTAGCAGGACATCCCCGTTAGATTTTTTTTCAAAGCAGGGGAAAGCAGAATTTTTTTTTCAAAGCTGAGATTTTTTCAGAGCGGGATCGAGAAATGGCTATCCAATCGGGAGGTCGGGAGGACTACCTAAACACGGGAGACTCCCGCCTAAATCGGGAGACTTGACAGGTTTGCATAACCATAATACTAGTGCAGTAAAGAAAGTAAAAGTATTCACTTGTAGAAAGTAATTTTTACAAGGAGTCAGTCAAACAGGTCACTGAATTTTTGTGAAAATAACTTAAAAAGTGATGAGTTTTTACCCGTTTTAAGAAAATATATGTTGCCAAAAATCTTCCATAAGTCATCTAGCTGGTATATTTTTCACGTTTTTTACTTCTTTCTATTTTTTACAGTTGAACACAAGGGACTGGATAAAGTGTGAGAGAGTTTATAAATTATATGAAGTCATTACAAGAATATTTAAAGTAAGTGAATATTGCACTTCAGATTATTCATAATTCTTACTCCATGCGTATCCCAGAACCAGTCAGAAATTAAGATTTCAAAAGAATGCAGAGTGAATTGAAAATGCATGATTCATTTTTCATGTTGCATTCTAGACTTGTTTGGTCAAAGATGCAATAAGATTCAATTGTGATGATCAATGTCTGGCCCCAAAAACATTAACTTGTTGACTGTAGCTTGGCCAGAACCCATTGCCCCAACTCGAGACTTTTAGGCCCATATTCCAGAAAGATGTTTAGCTAAACCATTGTTTAACTGAGCATGAACTATCCAGGAATGATACGCATCATTGCAGATTTCAAGCAGAACAGTTTAATGAGTCGTGCTGTTGACGAGAAATAAAACCTTGATTTAGCTAAACACCTTTCTGGAATACGGGCCTTAATTTTCAAGTTTCATGCTGTTCCACTAGAACGCAAAGGGCACTCCTCAAAACTGTTTCTTTTTTAGATTTTAACCTCTTCTCTCAATTCTATTTTTGCAGGATAACGAATTACTAGATGAAAGGCCTCACTGTTTTAGCTTGCAGTCCGGAATAGATGAAAGTCATTATTTAAGTACAGAATCTAGAAGTGAACTGAATGTATGGCAGAGTGCTGTACATAGGGCTACGCATGCTGCCGCGGTCAAACTGGCGGTAAGGGTTGGTGTGATTCATGAGATGTTTTAGTTTATTCTATCTTTATTCTGGCATACTCTTTCAATACAAATGTACTGGTCTCCCAAGAGGTCCAGAGAAAAAAAAATTCATACATAGATAAATATATTTATAATAACAAAGAATGATATTTACAAAATACAAGAATAAAAAATGCTTGTATATTTAAATTAAAAGAAACAAAATAATGAAGATGGGACTAGTAATGTGTTAGTGGAGACAGTTCTGCAGGTTTTTAGTCAAAATATGAAAGTGAAAATTTGGCATGACGTACAATTTTTGCTGAGATATTTTTGGGATGGGAACAATTATGGGGCATTTTTTATAATGGCCATCTTGAAAATTCAAAATGGCTACCATTATCTCTATAGCCAACATATGAGAACCCAATATTTCTTTAAGTTTGCTTGAACAATATACATGTTATCAGTTCAAAATAACAAGTACAAAGAACAAATGTCTTAATTCGTTCACTTAATTTAGAAATCACAGCTGACATCTATCTTAGTTCAAAACGACTGCCAATTAACCTATTGCTAGCATTTTTCACAAAACAGGAATAAAAGCAATTGTTTTTGATTTGATTTCAGTTTGTCATTACTTATGCCTGAAACATGTCTGCTAGTTTATTCTATCTTACAATTTATGAATTTTTCTCATGAACGTACTTTTGAAGATGGCCACCATAGTTGCCTCAATCAAGAAGAAATACAAAATATAACAGTTAGCAAAAAATAAAAAGGCTCTCCTTATGTTTTAGAAATAGGACGTAATATAAAACATAAAGTCTGTATTAGAATAATCAGGATTGATCAAAAGTAATAATAAAATAGACTTCTAGTGTATGAATCCAATGTCATTACACTCGGTGAGTGAATGGTGATGAGTTATTGATTTGCAACCTTTGATTACGTTCCAACTCTGAAGGTTGTCGTTCTCGTCACCCCATTCAGTCATCGAGTGAACAAGGTTCCTGACAGGAATCAAAAACATTGAGTAAGTGCTTACAGTAATATTGGATTTGTACTGCTATGTAGAATGCTATTTTGCTAAAGTTTGTTTTACTTGACCTTATTTGATCATGTTTTATGTGTGATTTATCTACAGACTAAAACTTATGGCTGCACATGGAGAAAAAGAGTGGTAGGTTTGACACTTGACTTGAACACAGGGTTCACGCTATTCGATGCACAAAATAAGGTAAATATTTTGACTGTTTTTTTACAAAATAGGTTTATTTAGAAACATCCATAATGGAAAATTTATGAATTCTTGCAAGAGCACAAATATGTAAGTAAATAAATAATATATTTAGAAATGATAGCCTCATCAATGTCTGGCACTACTCTTCATGAGGATCTTCTGTCAGATTTAGTTTTAGATAAAGAAAGAAGACTGGAGTGCCCAGAAGAAAACATGTGAATGCAAGTTTGGACTAGAAATCCTTTTGCGTACACAGCACTGGGACAGGTATCAAGCCCTGCAAGGGAATTACTTGTTTGTAACCCGCATCCCCCAAAGTCACTTTAGTGGCTCAAATGAGTGCCGCAGATGAATGAATGAATCAATCAATATACATTGTACTTGCATGACATGGATGCATACCCCATGAAGGAGTCTATTCGTACAGGGGACCAAAGGCTTAACGTGACTTCCAAACCACGGAGCAAGTAGAGTAAAGTTTCTTGCCCTAGGAAACAAGGAGCGAAAACTGCCGGGCCCGTGGCTCGAACCCACAACCTCTGTATTACAAGACCCATGCTCTAACCGCTCGGATGAAGTGGTTAGCTATCTTGCCTAGCATGCATTGGACCCAATTTGACATGATTATCTGACTTGATGGGAGTACTGAATGAGATATTCTACATCTTTTCCACTCCTTACTTGAACCATTCAGAGTTGGGTAAATATTTCATGATAGATCATCGTCTGCCGGAGGGTATCATGTGACTGCTAGCAGGGCCGTACGAAGGCATGTAAGCCAAGGGTGGCAAACCATTTACCATCCCGAAACTCATGTTTCGACCCGATGTATATGCGAAAATTTTGCTATTTTCAGCCAAAATTCGATATAAAACCTTGATATATGTGCTAAAAAACGTCCCAATTTTTCGAGTCGGGGGGTACGGCCCTGACTGCTAGCATGAGATGAAGTGTCTTGTTTTGGAAAAATAGTCTTGTCTTGACAAACCAAGTAGAAAACAAGCTTAAGACGAACATAAAACAAGCTTAGCAGACAAAGCAAGACCAAAACAAGCTCTAACCAAGCCAAAATGATTACAAAACAAACTATTTCAAGCATTAAACAAACTTTCACACCCACATTAGTTTAGGCTGCATTGTCTGCTGACCAATGATAACACTCATCATTAATGCTAATGCCACCAAACCTCCGAAAATCAAGAAAATCGCCTAAGTCCAAATACGTCGTAGACTGATATGATCACAAAAACACTGCCAGATCAGCATCTCCCCATTGGCTTGCATTTTTGAACATTTGATCTGGGTGCGAGTCGAGTCCCAGGCCGATTCCAGAAACGATTCATTTTTAACATGTTAATTTATGAGGAGATACTTTTTAAACAAAGAGGTGCTTAAAAGCGTCCAAATATGTCATAGACCTATGTTAGCTATGATCGCTTGCATTAGTGATCATTGTGTTGGGGTACAAGGGGTCCCGGGTTTGAGTCTGTCAGAAACCACCCATTTTTAACATGTAAATTCCCAAGGAGATGGTTTTTAAATGAAGAGGTGGTTACAAGTTTTAGTGTTAAGTGATATACTACTGCAAAATGCTCTTTTATGTCAATATAAGGCTGCGATCACATAGAAGTAAACGGTATTCGCTATATGCTATTCGATGGCTATATATTTTATACAGGCACAGCGAGCTATTCGTTTTTTCAAATAGTGCCCTCCTATGTGACCCGGTAGCATAAAATTCATGTGTTCGATTGAATCTATACGCGTGCACAGGTAAAATCGTGTACCGTATACCTGAATAGTATAGTTCTATGTGATCGCAGCCTAAGTGTTATTGATTTGTGGTATCTCCTTGAATACTGTGTTGCCAGGTGAGGTTATTTGCGTGTTTAGACCCTTCAAACTTGTTTTGTGCTTATTGATTGCTTGCTTTCATTTTGCAATGGTCTTGTGGTTTCATTGTTTTCAAGGGTTTCTTTTGCCCAACACCACCTATACTATATAAACCTTGAAGTATGCAACAAGAAATCAGACTCTGTTACAAGATCCATAGCATAACCCTTGTATTCTACAACATTGTGAACTGGAGGTTTTGTATTGTGTAAGAGACTAGTAATGATTGATTAGGGCCGAATCACTGCGTATTAATATATTTTTACATGAATTCTTCATAATTTTGGTATTATTTTGGGCTAATGTTTTTGAAAACACATGGACAATCATTGTAAATAAATTCATTTGAATATTCAGCAAGATTTGTTACCTTGTTATGATTTGAGAAGTATGGACTAATTTACTTCCCCGAATGGTCATATTGGTTTTTGAGAGTTAATCGGCTACTTGTTGCATACTTCAAGATTTACAGAGTATATTAAAGATGACATACTTTTTTTCCAAAACAAGCTCTTTATGTATACAGAGTTTAAAAGACCTGTACATGTAATTGCAGTCAGTATCGTAAAGAGCAAGGCATTCTACCCGTAACAGTTCTTAACCCAGTTTTGGATAATTTCTTGATTTCAAGTCCCCCCTGTGCACTCTATCCTCACAATATTGGAAAAAAAAAGTGATTTGTATTTGGTATAAAAGTACAAAAGTGATTACAGGCATGTGCCACAAACTTGGGTAGCAAAATCAGGCTCTCTGGTATGCCAATGGGTCCTTTTCTTTGCAAAATGTGGTATTTTGATGGGCCTGTTTTTCAAAATTTTCTAAAATTTGCACCAAAATTTATCCTAAATTTCAAACAAAAATAAGGAAATTCCCGCCAAATAAGCATAAATTTTCGGAGAAAATTTCAATTTTTGTATAAACTCGACTCAAAATTTTGGGAATTTGGTATATGGATGGGTCCCTTTTTCTTAAAAATTGGTATATACATGGGTGGTACTTCAAATTTCCCAGTGGCACACCCCTACCAAAACCTAACCCCCCCTCCCCCGGTATAGACTGCCATTTACAACTGCTATCATTTCTCACAACTACAACATCGTCTGACAGTGATTTTTATTTTTATTTTTTTCAGGCTGTCATTTGGAGGTATCGTTTCTCACAACTCAAAGGTTCTTCTGACGATAGTCAAGCCAAAGTGCGACTGCAGTTCCATAACACCACTACTGGACAAGTGGAATTACAGGTATGCAAATCTGACCTTGTCCATAGGTGCCCTTCCAGTCGGGAAAAGGGATTTTTTATTCATTTTTATTTTTTTATCCCCCTGGCTTGAAAAGTAGAAGGGGGATTATGGCATAGTAGTGGATGTCTGTGTCGGCTGCGTCGTCGGCTGCGTCGTCGTGAAAAGGGTTGACATTTGCCTCTATCTCCGGAACCGTAAGGCCTAAGGTAACGAAACTTGGTGACATGAAGGGTCTCGGGATAAACTTGCGCTGCAAAACTTTTGGGGTGTGTGGTCAAGGTCATTCAAGGTCAAAAGGTCATTTGAGGTCAAATCTCAAAAATGTTTTTAGGGACTTAGGCCGAAATCCAAATTTTTTTTTCTTCAGTAAAAGTTAACCCAACCCTTCAAAATGTTAACCCTACCTTATTTTGAATTTCGCACCACATATCCAAAAATCGGCCCGATCGGCCATTTAATTATCGAACACGATACATTTTAAGATGGCGCTCTTACATGTAATCCTATGGAATCTGGAAAGAGAAAATGGCCATATCTCTTAAACGAAGCATTTTTTTTTAAGGGTTTTTTATAGGGACTTCCGCAGAAATCAATTTTTTTTATTGCGGTAAATGTTATTAGGTTTATGTTCCTCTTAGACCAGCGATCAAAGTTGTCAATGGTGACGCTGTCGTTTAATGCTTCCTTGGAGTCAAAGGTCAACAGAAAGGATATAGGGAGGTCGAATTTTCAACTTCATCTGATTTCAAAGGTTAAGATGTCAAATTGTTCGTCTGGGACCAGCGATCAAAAGTGTTAATGGTGACCCTGTCGTTTGACCTTTCCGTGGGGGTCAAAGGTCAACAGAAAGGATATATACAACTTCATCCGATTTCAAAGGTTAAGATGTCAAATTGTTTTTCTGGGACCAGCGATCAAAAGTGTTAATGGTGACCGGTTGAAAATGTTAAGATGTTTGTCTGGGACCAGCGATCAAAAGTGTTAATGGTGACCCCGTCGTCTGACCTTTCCCTTTGGGTCAAAGGTCAAAAGAAAGGTCAAATTTTCAACTTTGTCCGATTTCAAAGGTTGAGGTGTCAAATTGTTCGTCTTGGACCTGTGATCAAAAGTGTCATTGGTGACCCCATCGTCCGACCTTTCCCTTGGGGTCAGATTTTCAATTTTGCCTGACTTCAAAGGTTAAGGGGTCAGTTTGTTCGCCTTAAACCAGTGATCAAAAGTGTTAATGGTGACCTGTCACCCGACCTTTCCCTTTGGGTCAAATATCTACATTTTTTGGGATCGCGCCGGCCATGGGGATCGCATGGTTCCGAGAACCAGTATTTTTATTTTATTTATTTTTATTTTTCTCTGTCATACATCTGTACAAATATAAAACAGAGGCCAAATATGGGTTGAATATAGATGATTTAAGATTTTTAACATTTAAAGCAATACTATAAGATTTTGATCAAAAATGGTTTAAAACTGCTTAAAATGAAGGAATGTGACTATCTAAAAGCGTTTTCAAATGTATTTTTTTGTCAAAAAAATTGCTTTGTCACCGACAAATGGACAAAAAGCACACGCATACTTTCCCATATTAATACATGTGTAATTAACTACGGGATCCCAAATTTAATTCAACAAATGGCCATAACAGAAAAAGTAAGCATATTTAAGCCAAACCATTTGGAGGGTGGTTTTGTATTGTGTAAGAGACTATGAAAATAAGTTTATTTGAATATTCAGCAAGATTGAGTGCATCTTTTTTATGTGGAAAACACAAACCATTTTACTTCCCTGTATGGTCATATTGGTTTTTGTGCGTTAATCGGCTGTTTGCTGGATACTTCAAGATTTACAGAGTATACTTCTGGTTGCAGTAATGATTTGAAACATTGTCATTTTAAAGCTGAAGATATGTTCTTTTTGAGTCTACAATAAATTTAACCTGGGGCTGACTTTACTGGATGGTTGCGGTGGGTGGTCACATCTTCTTCCAAGGATTATGACCTTGTATAAGCAAAACATACCCAAGAAAGTGTGTTTTCATTATTAAATTTTGTCGCATTTATTTATTAATGAATATTAAATGTTCGGCCTGTATACGCTGGTCTCCTTGATGGCTAGTCTGGGACAAACTTGTAACATTTTGGGCAAGAATGCACTTTTAAGCTCATTCAAATATGGGTCAAAAAACATTTTGAGAGATTTCCTCAAACAATGCAGCTTTTTGTCAAAATCCAAGGTTCTAAATCAATTATGTTAAACTTTCCAAAAGTGTATGCAGTTATATTGTTTTAATCACCAGTTTAAAAGTTACTAAGCCAGATCTTAAACTTATGTGTTTTTGTTTTGCATTTTCTCCCATTATCACAGGAATTGGAATGTCCGAATCTTAAAAGACTTCTTCACTGTATGCATGCATTCTTAGCAGCCAAGTTAGCCTCCGTCGATCCATCATTCATGCGTAGTGCCTCTTTACTACCTGGTGATATAGGATGAGATGACATTAGTAGTCTGTGATAGAGTCTATTGTCAGCCTGTTATAATATATCTAATGTATTTTGCAATAAATCAAATAACGTCCATGTTAATCGGGTACTAGAGGTTCTAGAGGTCATAAAGACGCACACCGCTAAATGATAGCATATGCAAGTACTAGAGGTCATAAAGACACACACCACTAAATGATAGCTTATGCAAGTACATGTCAATGTGAAAGTGTGTAAAGGCTTCAGAACATTGTCTTAATTATTTTTTTTTGTAAAATGTCATTTTAATCATGTTTTGTAATATATATGGAATCAGACTGGTTAATTTTATCGTATCAAAGTTTGCTATTTTTGTGAAAATTGTAAAGGGACTTTTACCTATAAGGAAAGGACTGTATCAGATTTCATACTGAGTTCATGGTATTCTATAGTATTTTTAACAATTAAATTTCTCCGTTCACGGGTTTTTTGGAGAACGACGCTTGTTGCTACTGTGGTTTGCGTGAAAGTCGCACGTATTTACAGCGTGTGATTGGCCTAATTCCAGTGCTTGTGAAGCGCAGACGATGCAGTACGCAGGGAAATTTAATAGATGAAAACACTATATAGCAAAATATTGATATGGATATATATTTTTCACTTTGTAGGCGCACGTAATTAAATCATAATCTCAAGATTAAACCAAAAGCTGATGCAACCAAATCACTTTATAAATAAATAGCCAAGAAATCTGATTTGGAAGCCTGTTTTGCAAAGGAATGTCTACAGATTCTTTTAGTGGTGTGTATTCTTAAGGTTACGGGTCATTCAGTTGTATGAGTGAATAATATATTGGGCTATATACAGGTTTAGTTATTGATATGGGGGAGATACCTGGGAGGGCCACTCAAATATAATGTTGCAGGCATAGCGTGACCAAGAAAAGGGTGAAATAGGGTTGTTTTAGATGACTGAAGGGTGAATCAGGTGACACCGTTTAGGATATCAAAAACAGCCATTTTGGGGTAATTGTCAAAAAATAGGGTACTTTTTCAAACCCTAGTGTGAAAACAGTATCGATAAAATCCAGATTTAGGGTGTGAATAGGGGGAAAAGGGTATATTTTGGCTTCAGAACCCTCCACCCTTAAGGGGGTGTTTTGAAAAACTGTGGTCATGCAATGCCTGCAACATTATATTTGAGTGGCACCCCCTGGGGGAGATACCAGACTCCTTGCCATTTTTATTACAGCATTTTTATCATTGACTCCAATTCTAGTCTACTATTTTTTTGATAAACTTTTCATAATGCGCAAATATTTAGGACACATTCATATTTTTTACTTTAAGGGTATTTGTGTAGTTTGTCACTACCAACATGTGTCCAAAGTTGATTTTAGTTTGGACCCAAAAGGATAAAAATACCTCCAATTCCAGTTCTATGACTGATAACATCATTTCACTAGGAGGTAAAGACCATTTCTATAATTGCCATATTTTTGCCGCTGAGCTATATCGGAACTCGGGAGAAGGTCAGGATGTTTATAGGTTAATAAAAGCACATTTCATGTCGCGAGTGAAATGAGACAAAATAAATGCACGCGCGCGGTCAATTTTGATGCGTCCAATTCACAAGGCCTGTAGGGGCCGAGCGCATTGGACTGCAATCAAAATTTACTGCAAGTGCATTGGTTTTCACTCATTTTACGAGCATAATGGAATGCATATTTATCAATCTAATTCATTCACAACAGAAAAATAATATTGTTTCAAAATTCTCAAAGAAAAAAACATTTTTTTGGAAATCTGAAAATTAGGCGCAGTATACTTTTGTACAGTAAAAACTTTTTTCCAGTTTTGAAAAATAGGGGCGGGCGGTCGAGGACAACCAAACAACTTTTTTTTGGGCCTAATACAATTCTTGGCCTCAATATGAGTTCTGATATCCCTCAGCAGCAACAATATGCCAAATATAGGAATGGTCTGTTTGCAGTCTGGTATCTCCCCCACTAAATCCGTGCGATTTGTTAATTACTAGATGTAAATTACTGATGTAGGTCTGTTGAAAAAAGCATGCAAGCTTTGTGATGCATTAAAGATACATCGGTCTTCACTATACTTTGATCAACACTAAATAGGCAGGAATTGTGAGGCTTTTCTTCATTACTGATGTAGGTCTGTTGAAAAAGCATGCAAGCTTTATGATGCATTATAGATACATCGGTCTTTACTATACTTTGATCAACACTAAATAGGCGGGAATTGTGAGGCGTTTCTTCATTACTGATGTAGGTCTGTTGAAAAAGCATGCAAGCTGTATGATGCATTATAGATACATCGGTCTTCACTATACTTTGATCAACACTAAATAGGCGGGAATTGTGAGGCTTTTCTTCATTACTGATGTAGGTCTGTTGAAAAAGCATGCAAGCTTTATAATGCATTATAAATATATTGGTATTCACTATTCTTCGATCAACACTAAATAGGCGGGAATTGTGAGGCTTTTCTTCATTACTGATGTAGGTCTGTTGAAAAAAGCATGCAAGCTTTAAGATGCATTAGAGATACATTGGTCTTTACTATACTTTGATCAACACTAAATAAGTCACATGTGCAATGCGCGCTGCGTCTTCTGCAGTTAGGCTGTGTCCAACCACGCGAGCATTTATCTATATCAATTCACGATGTAAAGAGGCCCGCCTATTTGGTGTTGATCAAAGTATAAGCTAGCTGTAAATCACTTCAAATCAATTTCAATCTGGGCATGACTGGTACATGCATCGGACACCAAGTTGATGCCAGTACTACCTGACTAAGTACTCGGTCACACATCAATGTATAGAGCCCAATGCATACCTAATATGTGCTGTTCCGGTCATGGATATTCATGTATATCGATTACCAAAACATTGTATGTTAGGCGTACATTTTGGTTCTGTATGGTGATATGTGACTGAGTCCTTAATGTAGGCATCAGTTCCAGTATTCAAATATTAACTGCCTATTACTATAATAGTATGCATATATAAACTACCTTTGACTGTGAGAATAATTTATATATCATGAGGTCAAATTTTAACTTTAAACCATGTAAAATGGTGCTGTCAAAATTTGACAAAGTGAAAATATTATTACCTACATGGATTCTTGACATCTGATTTGTTAAAAATGTTACACGGTTTGACCTACTTCATCATTTGTGAAGCGTTAGGTAGTTTTCCCATGAGATAGTTCAAAAATCCCACGAGAGAAGTAAAAATGCCATTGTTAAGAAGTAAATTGTTAGATTTTCAAATTCATAAAACTTTTTTGTAAATACACCAAAATATTTCAGTTAAGCTAAGAGATCATTTTTTGTATATTTAACCATCCAAAAGAATAATATTCATTTTTAGATTACCAACCACAGGTTTGGAAACAAAAAAATAGGAAAATAGAAACACTGTTACAAATCTCTAAGAAATGAAATTTGGCTGAAAATTATCTTTTATGAGCAAATAATATGATTTTATTTATTTCTTTTTATTCTATTATGCCTTTCTTTTGATTGAAATAAGTTTTAACAAGTTTTCATAGCCACATGGAATCATGGCTAATGCCTTTAAATTATTTCTCCATGGTGACTGAAATCACCTTGTGGATTTAATTTTACCATGTCCCTCATAAGCAGTCAATATTTGAATACTGTAACTGTATACTATCACTCTAATATAGGCAAAAACAGGTAGTATTTGGTTTAATGTGGGGTTTTGTAACATAATATCATCTGGGTTATCAGGCAATATCAAAAACATTGTGCATTGGACAGACAAACAGATATTCTGTCACACATATATGTTGAATTTTAATAAGTTCAATTGCAGAAATTGATGCAAAGTAGAAGCAGATCTGTAAGTGTGTTTTTTACTTGTGTGCAAATTGGTATATTATTAGCTTTATGTGGTGTTTGCCACCCAAGTCATCTCCAAAGATTTATTTTGATACAAATTTCATGGTTTTATCATGTACTGATATATTTCATCTGTTACATTTCAACTCTTTTAATTTTTTTTTTACCATAGATTTTTAAAATAGGCCTCAAATTTGGTTTGCCTTTTTGAGATAAAATACCCTTTTTCCCCATTTTGTATCAAATTAGTTATGAAAAGTAACATTAAAGTGACCAAAATAAGCTCAAATGACATGTTGAGTGACAAAATACTTTCTTTTTTCTTGGAAAGACACTTTTAGACCCCTAGTCCATATGCACAATAGAGGTTTAAGATTTAGATTGGGTTTAAAGTTAGACTGGGTCAGAATCAAAATTACTATGACAATAAAAATATAATTTCAAGCATATTTTGAACTCTGACAGCTTTAAAATAATGAAAAAATCAACCTAAAATCTTAGAAAAAACACACAATATGACAATACTGCCATGGTTGAGGAAAATATATTCCGCTGTGAAACAACATTCACTTAAACCATGTCGAACTTTGAACCTGGTCCTGAAACCTCTCTTTTGTACATATGGAACCTATAGGGCTTTGCTAGCGGACCTACGTCATATGCAGCACAATGATCTAAAAATAACTCGTGTTGGACTCGTGCACGGAGAAAACAATCAATACTTCGGCTAGGCATCTCTTCATTTTTTTCTTTTTTAGCGAGAAGAAAATAAGTGAAATGATCAGCTGTTTGTTATTTTGTTGTGGTTTGAATACCACACATCTCATATATTTTTGATATTGAAATATTTTGAAAATTTGCTAAAATCAATCAAAGTTTCCGTGAGCCAGCATTTTCTCCATTGAGTTGAATGGGAAGTCGGCAAATGTTTTCACTGTGCTAAGTTGGGCAAACGTCCCGGATGTGAACAAAACGCCCAGATGTCCGCTCCTGCCTATTCTATTTTTGAGAATTGGTATTTTTATGAAAATACTACTCTTCTTTCTTGTTTCCCATGCTTGCAAAGTAATGCTGAAGTGTCCCTCGCTTTTTTTTCAAGGGTAATAATTTGAGGTAAAATATCAAGTAGCAGCAAGTTGATCATTTTAATACTGGTTTGTATTTTTATGATGTATATATAATTAGTTATTCAAACACACTACAGAGTTTTCATCGCGAATCAACAATGATACATCCGATGCGTCTGCATATTTTTATCGCGTTATGCCGACGCATCGGATGAAGAGTTGTTGATTCGCGGTGAACAACTCTGTAGCGTGTTTGAATACCTTTCAACGAAAATCTTTTTTGGAAACATATGAATAAATTTCTAAATGTTTTCAATAAACAGATTCTCATCTTCATAAAAATATTGAGCAGAATCTGAAGCAAAATGCTAGGTTTTAAATGTGTGTTGCTTTGTCGTTTTCAACTGTTCCCAAGTGCCAGTCCTTGTTTAATTGCATGTCCTCAAGTTTCCGACGCGCAATGAATGAACAGTGCGCCGACTTACATGTACCTTTATGCACCTGTATGCACGCTGTGCTATGCGTGACACGCTTATTTTAATATCAACTGTGGATTCATCAGAAATCAACAACAGCGCTTCCTTATAAAAAGATACGGTGAGTTGTTGAACAGAATTTGACTGCATTTTGGAACATTGAAACAAACAAGTAAACAGTACCTTAGTTCCAATTTGTTGTAGAATATCTCATTAAGAACAAAAGTTTTAATTAAGTTTACAAAATGGTAAATGACAAAATAAGTATCAATTTGGTTGTAATCCACAAAAGAGACCTGTCAATCAAGGGAGGTCATAGTAAGGCCTAAATAGATTGTTTGTTTGCCTTCCGGTAGACAAATTACAAATTTGGGTCAGTCAATCTTTTTTTTTAACACTCTTACATAAATTTTTATTTTTCATGTCATTCCAAGGATTTTATCTCAAATACCAAGCAGTGAAGGGCTTACTCAACAATCGCGGGTCATTATTTAGAGGAGACACGCATTTCATACACTAAAGGTGAAACTTTCTACTGCTAAATTGTACATTTTCGTTTTCATATTTTAGGTCTTTTTAAAAAAAAATAAAATGAAAATCCTGACCCAATTTTTTGGCATTTTTATGGTTGGTCGCTGAGGGCAAACACATAATTTTTTAGGATTAAAAGTGCTTTGCTTTTGCTCATGTAAACACAAAAGAATTGTTACGCTGTGTGCTTGTACACCAATGGCTATAACTGTCATGTCACATATTTATTGCAAACCCTCAAGTGGCGATTATCTATACTTTTTGATTCCCGTGAATAGAATCAAAATTAATTGGTTAACAAAATTGTGCATTGTAACGCATTTGAAAAAACATTTGAACTAAGTTATTGACTAGGAATTAAAGAATTGTTACGGATTGCAAACTCTCAAGTGGCGATTATCTATACTTCTTGATTCCAGTCAATAGAATCAGTATGGTAATGGGTCAACAAATTGTTAACAAAAGGCAGTGTTATGCATTACAAAACATTTGAACTTGGCTATTGCAAAATTAGGGCAAGTAAACAACTTTTTTCTTGGCCTATAATGCCAGATATTTGTTGGTATTCATTATCAAGCCTCTTTTTTTTCGACTTGATTTAACAGGGGTAATGTTTGCACCAGGGGCGTAACCAGGGGGGTGTCCGGGGGGGCAGCTTGCCCCCCCGGACCCAAAAAAATCGGGAAGGAGAGCAAAAAAATGGGAAGGGAAGAAGAAGAAGAAAAAGGGCAAAGAAGAGGGAAAAGGCGAAGGAAAAGAGAAAAAGAAAGAAAAAGAAGGAAGGGAAAAAGAAAAGAAAAAAGAAAGAAACCATTATTTCATCCAAAAATAGACGTTTTTTAGCTAAAATAAACAAATTTGTCCATATATTTTTGCGCGCGCTACGCGCGCGTTAAATTTTTTTCCCAAGCCAGTACAAAAATTGGGAAGGCTCTTGAGTCTTGCCCCCCCGGACGGTCAAAGCTGGTTACGCCCCTGGTTTGCACCTAATTAAGGGGGAAAAGGGACAACATGGCTTCAAATTATAGCTGTAAGTTGTCTTTTCAATTAATGTTAGAAGTTACTGTTCAAATATGTAATGTAAACAATATCCATTGAACAAAAATAATTTAATTTGAAGTTATGCAAAGTTTCTCCTGTGTGCCTGTAAACCAAGCAGAGAAAAGAGGACAATTTTACAGCAATAAACAAGTATATTATGATTGATCAAAAACTTATTTATTTTTAAAAAAAGAGTATGTTTTAAAGTTAACATATCCAAAATGGGGCCCGGGGTACTCAGATTTTGATTGGGTATGGACTCACAGCTAGAGCATTTTATATATGATCACATTGAGGGCGCTGTAACATTTTGAAAAACTGTGCCAGAGTTTTTAAGCTCTAACTTCCATTCTGTTCAGGTTCCAATGGATATAAAAAATATGCATTTTCTTTATGATACCTAACACATGCTATGAAATAAAAGCGCATTTTTAATAGGAGCCCCGCCAGATTTGAAAATGGGTCAAAACATGGAAAACTGTGTTGAAATTTCCCATAGAGGATCCCAATTTTTGGCATTATTTGGTTGAATTTCGATGTATGTTTTTCATTCATAACTTTGCCATTTGTTACTCATATGAAGTGGTTGACCCTTATTTTGAAGGTAATTTTAATACCTTCCAAGACAAATTAAAATTTTACTAAACAAATAAAGTTGAAAATTTTGTGAATGTCCCTATCACAGCCAGAGATTTCAACTACAACCTGATATGTAAACCTGAGAAAGCTAGAAAATGCTACAATGTCATATAAGTACTCGGATAAAGAGCATTTCAAACTCCCCCATATATCTCCCCATCTGAAGCATTCAATTACCATGGAACTCACTTTGGAGTATTTTTTCCAGAAAAAATGCATCTGCATCAGTTGTTGTAAAGCAAGCTTAGACTAGTCACAATACGTCGTACGAACAGTGTTTAGTCCATCTAATATAGGACCACCATCTAATAGGACCACGCGACGCGCTCGCATTGCTCGCTGCTCATGGTCCTTTTAAACGGAATAAACACTGCTCGTAACTGTTCGTACGAGGTATTGTGACCATAGTCTTAAGTTATTAGGCCAAGTAAAAATAAAAACATGTTTCTCATCTGAGTTTTAACAAAGAGAGCCTTATTATTTTCTTTTTGTAAACTACTCAAAGTGACCTCATTTAACACTAAATTAAACTTGTTCAACATGTTAAAAGATATTAGAAAAAGGAAGAGGGTTTTTTTTTTTTTTTTTTTTTTTTTATTTTTGGACCCCTCCAGTGGTCACAAAACTGTCCTGAAATACTTCGTTATACATTTTGCAAGGCTATAAAAATTCTTCAAAAAAGGAGAAGGTGGTATCAAATGAGAAACTTGGTTATTTTTGAATTTGGCTTTATACATATGTATAAGATTTGAGTGGTTCACATCATCATTTTTCATTGTATGTGTATTTTGCTTAAAATAGCTTCGATATTTTTAAACCAAAATTGGGGCCATATTCATGAAACCCTGCTAGCTCTAGTTGGCAAATAGCCAATTGTCTACCTGTCAGATTTTGACAGGTAGATAATAGCCTAGTTGCTAACTGGAGCTAGCAGCGTTTCGTGAATATGGGCCTTGATTGCCGTCAAATTGGTGTACTTGGTGGTTCAAAATGGAGTGATGGAAAAGTTTGAAATCTCCTTTACTCTGTGTATATAGGTTATAGGCCAAACAAAATCGTCATGTCAGTGCAAGAAAGTCTTATCTGCAATAGCTGCCATTTTTCATAAATTTGGATTGCACACTTTATAATCTCAAGTCTTGGGTCAGTGGTTCTTGAAATGGTTCTAACACTAACCCTAAGGTTCTTGAAATGGTTCTTTAGGTGTCAGAGTCAGAGTCACCTGAAGAACCATTTCAAGAACCACTGACATAAGACAGTGACATTTTGAGGGATTTTACACATTCTTGTGACAAGGTATAAAATAAATATAACTTATATTGCAGATACGACTTTCTTGCACTCACATAACGAAATAATACTGTTTCTGTCATGGGTTGAGGCTAATTTTATATTCTGATTAATTTGTGCTTTAAATAACATTATGAAATATAGTATGCAAGTCCCTTGAACAGTACAGCAAATGTTTCAAGATAAGCCTCCTTTTACGGAACAATGCTCTCAATTGTTGTACTATTTTGTTGGTGCCAAGGAATTGAAGAAGGGGAATCGGTACTCGCCACCAGTGCTCCTGCTAAGGCTCAGGGTATATGGTGCATTTTGTGAAGTTTAACCCTTAGGTTGCTTCTTGTTTACTTTTTGGAGACAATAGAAAACATGCAACTCTGGGGATTATGCTGTTATAAAAATACATGGGAAATAGGTTAAGCAATTAATTTTACATTTTATGTCATATCTTCAAAACTATAAAGAATTTTGGATTTATAGTCAGAATAATATGGACTTAATTTGACATCAACAAGTGTATTCTGGTTGACGCTGTGGATTAGAATGTGATCGGATCCTACACCTTTATCACAGTGATTAAAACCAGTACCAATTCCCCTTAATATCAGTTGTTTATGCACATTTTACTGCATTTTTACATGTTTAATATTTCTGTTATTAACATTTTATTATTGAGTAGATGTTTTGGCTCAATAATTAAGCTGTAGTTTTGCCAAAAAAATAATTATGAACAATTTTATGTTGCATCATATAAGTACATTTTGTTATTGATAATTTGTATTGGAAATCAAAATATATTTGTGAATCATTTTGACTTGTGTCCATTTTTTATTTGTGTACTGTTTATTAAGATTTAAAGGGGCATTGGAAAAGTTCAGCATCATCCCCAAACTTTTCCCCAAACATTTTGAGATTTTTGCATCATTTGAAGTATCAGCAGTAACAATGACAGCATGGAAAGTTTCATTGTCAAATTCAAACCCTATATACCAAAATATTTAGATATTCTCTTATTTTTAATTATCGTTGTCGAAAACAATAAATACTGCCCTCTATAGTTGAATTTCTAGAATTGGCCTTTTCAGGAGATCTAATGAAAATTTCAAATTTCTTTTTATTTTTCTGCAATCTATAATGTGAAAGGAATGTTTTACAAACAAATCTTTGGCTCTTTTTCATTGTATAACATCAATAAATACGTTTAGGGAATATCCTC
>JXSR01S005244.1:41659-58313 GCA_000969725.1 Ophiothrix spiculata
TACAATATTGCATTGAAATTAAAACAATACTATAACAAGTAGAACTCGGGTTTATGCGATGCGTAAAATATGCACATTGAGCTGTATTATTATAGATAATGACCCCTGATGACCTTGAAGTGACCTCCAAAATATTTGGAATCAACAATTGATCCCGCCCTCCAAGTTTCATGTTTGTACATCAAGGTTTACCCCATTTGATCTCAAATTATAGATAATGACCCCTGATGACTTTTGATCCACCAATACAAAATCTGTCTTTTGACAGTCAAGGGGCACCTTGTAGAAATGGGCTGAGTGAGTTTTGGAAAAAAATGCTTGATCAATGTGTTTACATAATTCTAGGATGAAAATAAAAACTGGAAATAAAATTAATCACAAATTCTGGTGCTACAACTTCCTCTTTCTTAATTTACCACATGATAATTGGATTACCAGAAAAAATTAATGATAGGAAAATGATTATGAAAAGTCACCTTGGTAAATGCTGAAATTATTACTTCCCCTCTATAATGTTCTAAATCTATACTGATTTTGTCAATAAATAATAAATAAAAAGCTCAAAAAATATCCATTGTTAATTTTTTTTTATCTATGTTGAGCCTCATAGTTAGTTGATTACAATGTATCTGCTCTCTAAGATGCCAGCCTCACCACCAGTTTCATTATGGCATCGGAATAAAATTGAGAGTTCGGGTTTTTGCCAATGATGCATAATGCGCATTATCGTAAACACGCACGTACGCTCTGCGTGCAGGTGGGTATATCATTCGCGGAAAGTATTACTTGTCTCTGTACGCACAACTGAATCTCGGCGCCCGAAGTTGATTTTGAACTGAGTGTACCCGAATACCCCTAATTTGAGCTCCATGCATGGCTGATAATGCGATTGATTACACAAGCCGGTATACTAAGTTCAGGATCTCACCTCTATATTTATGGATTACATAGAGGCTACTTCCCTTAGTTTTACCTTGGAAGATTCCTTCAGAAATGAGCAGTTTCAATGTTCTTTTGTAACTGAAAGCGATATTTGCAATATTATATGGACCACTCTTTGCAATGGACACAAGCATCACAAAAAACATTCTCGAATATGAAAATGGAATCGGTTTCTTTATTGGGAGGGAGTGGACTTATGTTATTTTTAGAAATTTAGCTTTGTCAACAAATCCTCAAAATCTTATCCAGGATATTCAATCAATCCATCTTCTACGCAGCCTATGCATAAGCTTAAATCAAAATTTAAATCACCTGACATGGCTTACGCATGATGATCACAATGACTGGTCAAATTTCCCCAGTGGCTGTAATAACCAATCACATCTTTTTGGGTAACATGTGAGAAAGATTTTAAGGTGACAACATGTGTTTCAAAAATGGTTGTTAGGTAATTACAACTTCTTAAATTTTCAAGGTCATTGTTTAATATCGTTAGTGTTATTTTTGGGCCTCGGCACTTTTCTTAGGGAGCGTAGAAAATGCCTGCATTAAAGGATGGTACAAAGCTATTATTGTCATTAATAACTGTCATTTATTCTTTCAAATTCGTACTTTGTGATAAAAATGGGTGAAAATCATAGCTTCAATTAGTTTGTTACTTTGCGATCTGCTAAAAATATCAATCAGTCCGTAATGCAGTTTATTCACATGAGACGTCCAAGATACCGTTGCAAGTGTGTATTGTTGCATTTAAAGCATACAAGCTATTATCGCGAGCAAGGCGTACTCGCAGGTCATTGTACCAGAAGTGACCGCAATGGTTAGCGTAAAACTAGAAACAATCTTCTTAGTTTGGATCGTGCTGTTACCCAGGTTATTAATGGCACATACTGCGTTTTTACTTTGTACAGTCTCACTATCTGTAGGAGTTGGCTTTGTGTTTGGGTAAGAACTGGAAATTATCTGGTACTGGTCCTAGTAGCATCTCACTGTGGAAAGAACAAATATTACATATCCAATTTAGTCACTATGTGTCATATATCAAATAATTTAAAAAAAAAATTATTAACCCTTTGAACCCTGGCCATTCCACATGTACCTGTACCTTTGACCCTGGCCAACCCGAAAGTTAAAAATCACAATATAACCCCTAAACTTACTTTGATTTTGATTTCCCTTGATTTACATTTTCATTTTACAGTAGTCTGAATTGTTCCAATAACCAGCATTCACGAAAGATTACTATTTATGTCTGCTAACATATTCAACGTCTACATATTAGTCTATGGGCGAAGCCACATTTGTTGAAAATTGTGATCAAATTTACGAAAATATGAGGAATTTTTGTCCTCTGTCGAGTAAATAGGAGCAAAATGACCCATTAATCATGGGTTCAAAGCTTCATGGATATCTTTCGATATAAATAAAACCATTGAAAATTGTAACTGCCAATGCCTGTTGAAAGACGCATCAAGTTTTTGACACGTGACATAAAAGCCGGTAAACCGGCTCATCGAGTGTACCGTACATGTACACTTGAGCCGGTATACTGGCTCGTCGGGTTCAAAAGGTTAATTATTGTTGTTGACAACGAAAACTACTACCCTTTAGAGTGGAAAACATGAAATTGCCTTCATTAGCAGTTTCAATGAAAAAGTGAATTTTCTTTTGATTTTGCTGCAATCTATGAAGAAAAACCAATGTTTTACAAATGAAATTCAACTTCTTTCCAAACTTATTGCATCAATACACACACTTAGAGAATAGCTTCATTCGCAAAAAAACTTAATACTTTTTTGACATTTCTGAAGGTTTTGATCGAAATTTTTCTCAATATCTGGTACTAGACTGTTACTACAATACTATCAAACATAGTGAATGTAAATCACCTACATAATAATTCTGAAATTTTGTCAGATGCATTTAACACTATGCTTGAATCAGGACAGCCGCATACAAGGTGTGAAATGTGTGTCGTGAGGGCCCCACATCCCAACTCCACCTTTCCAGGTTAGCCCACCACCTCGGCAGATCTAAAAGGATATTTTTCAACATGTGTTTCTCATTCTTACCTTAATTTTACCCAGTCAATGGCTACATGGCTAGACATCAGTGTTTCTAGATCATTTCTACCTAAATAGTACGGTGGCCTGTGATTGATTTGCTGGGGGACTCTCTCCAGGACTCCAACTGGTATATATCGGTGCAGGAATGAAAGCCATTCTAGTAGGAATCGACGAGTTTTCTCAACACCCTGAAATAAACAGAAATTTGTCTGATTTAGTGTAGACACTACATAAAATGCACTTAAAAACCATGCAAAAAAGATTAAACGTCTTGTCAAAGACACTTTGCAAACAGTCAAAACAGCTAATGGGTGGGTCTTTAGGCATATACACTTTAAAATTTCAATATATACTTTGATCAACACCAAATAGGCAGGCCTCTTCACATCGTGAATTGATACAGAAAAGCGTGTGCGTAGCTGGGCACAGCACAACTGCAGGAGACACAGCATGCGTTGCACGTGTGACTCGCGCATCATCATCTACGGCGCGCGTGTAACTGGGATTATGTTAACTTGCGGATGAAGAAAAACCTTATAATTCCCGCCTATTTAATGTTATCAAAGTATAGTGCACACCATGTTTTGCTTCTAAACATGTACTTTACAACAACACAGAAAGATCTACTTCGTTGATCAGATAATAAAATGAAAGATGCATTTATTATGAATCAGTACAGTAATCTTCTACACTATAATAAAGGCCTACATATCATAAGAAAAATAAGCACTACATTGGAATTTAGAGTAGTGTATTTGCTTATCAGAGTGAGGTTAACTATGGATCAAATCAACATAAAATTCAATGGTATGTAAGCATCTCAATCCTATTCCAACCCCAACGTTATACTCTATAAACCTTGATGTATGCAACAAGCAATCAGACTCTGTAACAAAATCCATAACATATCTCATGTATTATTCAACTTTGTGAATTGGTGGTTTCATATTGTGTAAGAGACTAGTAATGATCAATTACGATTGATTAAGGCCAAATCACTGCATATTAATATTTTTGTACATGAACCTTTCATGGTTTTGGTATTATTTTTGGCCGAGGATATTGACATGATGATCGTGTCAATAGTCTCGCCCAAAATGGCTATAGACACAATGATCGTGTCAATAGACACAATGATCGTGTCAATAAACTAGAACAAAATGGCTATAGACACGATGATCGTGTCAATAACCTCGCCCAAAATGGCTATAGACACGCTGATCGTGTCAATAAACTTGCCCAAAATAGCTATAGACACGATGATCGTGCACCTCGCCCAAAATGGCTATAGATAACGATGATCGTGCACCTCGTCCAATATGGCTATAGACATGATGATCGGGTGTGAGAAAGTGAATGGCTATGGAGCTGATGCTCACTGATGCTCAAGGGGATGGCAACAAAAATAGTGGAAGGAGGAAGGTGACTTGCATTGGTAATTTTACAACTTTGCTCCCCATTATTTTCTTCCTCTTGTTTTTTTTACTTCTTTCTTTTAGTCTGCCACAGATGGCAAAGGATGAAAAGGCATTTTCAAGTTGACATTCTGAATAACATCAGAAACGTTCCAGGTTGTAATATTACCAATCATTGCAAGTCACCTTCCTCCTTCCACCATTTTTGTTGCCATCCCCTTGAGCATCAGTGACTAGCATCAGTGAGCATCGGCTCCATAGCCATTCACTTTATCATGCCCGATCATCGTGTCTATAGCCATTTTGGGCGAGGTGCACGATCATCATGTCTATAGCCATTTTGGGCGAGGCGCACGATCATCGTGTCTATAGCCATTTCCATTATTTTTAGCTAATTTTGTTGCTACCACATGGACAAACATTACTTGCATTTGAATATTCAGTAAGATTGGGTACGTAAAAAATACAGACTAATTTACTTCCCCATATGGTCGGTCATATTGGTTTATGTGCATTTATAGGCTGTTTGTTGCATACTTTAAGATTAACAGAGTATAGAATATAATCTTTTTCTTGAAATTAGTAATAAAACTTACTTCAGTATCAGATCCCCAATGTTCTAGACCATAATTGACGTAATCCTTTAGCATATCAAAACGTTCACCTGATGAGATATCCCAGTGTCTGGAAAATGAAAAATTTGAAAGAAAAAACCTTTTTATGAATCACAAACTTCACAAAGATTTCTCTGACTGACAACTGAAGTAACAAGTGACATATATATTTGCCTTGCTTTGATATTGGACCTGATTTTGGAAATATCTGAGGGTGTGTTCCCATTGGTAGTGTAGGTTTAGACCGTGGATCCTCACCCAGCATTGAGTCCATATGACTTCACGTTGCGCTAAGCCAATAATCGGAGGTCAACGAGTCAACATACCCGGATGTTGCATAACTTGCATTGTCAATTGTTACCTACCCTTCTCACTCGCTAGCAATGCGCCATGAAATAGAATTCGTAGCTTACGATTTTTAACCAAAACATAACCGGGCATGTTATTTTAATTTGGAATATATTCTATCTGCTGTTTTTCAACAATGAACATCATAAATTATAACATCAAAAACTACATTGTAGTAGGACTTTCAGTATTTTAGAATTTTTACAGTGTTGTTTTATTCTATTCATACTGACAAACATATATCAAGTGTGTCTTCCGCTACATGAGCTGTCGTGTAGGCTACCTAGGGGGCCGCAGAACTACTGAATATTTTTCTACTTACAATGACTCAAAAAGTTTGTCCTTATATTGCTTGTATAAAGAGTATCATCATTTTTAAAGCCAATTATATCATGTTCTCTGTTTTCAAAGAACAACATTGTAGACTACCAAATACCTTTTTCATAACATGCTTTACATGCAGTACCATGAATGGCTATCATGATGTTGTTCTTGAATTTAACACTATATTAAATGTGCATGCAATTCCACAATTACTTTTGATAACATGCCCCTACATCGAGGTTACCTAATTCTGCTAGTCTCAACTTAACATCCAAGTCTACATCGTAAATGCGGGATACAACGTGCTCCCACTATGTTTAATGTGGACTAGGATGTAGGATTGTGGACTCCATGTACGATCAAAACGTCATGTGAGTGCAAGAAAGTCGTATCTGCAATGGCTGCCTTGTGTTTTATTTGTTTATTTTTTAACACCTAGTCACTAGAATTTCACATATCCCTCAAAATTTCTCGGTCATATGTCAGTGGCTCTTGAAATGGTTCTTCAGGTGACGGTAAGAACCATTTCAAGAGCCACTGACTCAAGACTGGAGATTATACAGTGTGCAGTCAAATATTAATGACAAATGGCAGCTATTGCAGATACGACTTTCTTGCACTCACATGACGAAATGGGACTGTGCCTTGACTTCTAAAAACTATTGATAAGGTAATTTCAGAGAAGCTGTCACGTGTGTAGGTGCAGCAGATGGCCACTTGTTTGCAGTTCAGTAGTAGTAGTAGAAGTAGTAGTAGTAGTAGTAGTAAAGTAATCTTTATTCAGGGTTTTAAACTCATATCAGTTACAAAAACTGGTCTCCCATGAGACCCTGACAAAAATAATATATCAATTTAAATATATTTACAAAATGATAATGATTTACATTTTAAGATATACACAATATTTACATACAGTAGTGGTCATGCGACTTGAACATATAAGATAAAATACTTCCATACAAAGGAAACAAAATCCAGATTACATGTAGAAGTAATTTTATGACATAATATAAGTTTTAAAACAACTAGAGGTCAAAGACATGGCCTGATTTCTGACATGGCATGGGAGGTTATTCCAATCTTTACTAGCATGATATAAAAAAAAGTACGCTTGCCAGCATTTATATTGAAAGAGGGAATAACAAGACTATTCAAAGATTGACTTCGAGTGTTATGGGAATGAATACTAGATGTATACTTAAACTTGCAAGAAAGATATGATGGGGCTTTGTGAACAAGACATTTGAAAACCAAAAGATTTGTGGCGATGCAATATAGCTCATTTATATGATTGTTGCTATGATTTTTTCTGCGAAAAAGTTGGATTCACTCCTAACTGTTCTTGAATGCTCCTCCAGTCACAAAGAAATCAACCACTCCAGATTTCTCTTTGAATAAATTGTCATGGCATACAAGGCTTACCTCTGTTCCTTGATCTCTGTGAATATCCATGGCTTGATCAACGCTCCTCTGGCGATCATCAAACCAGCAACTCCAGATTTCTCCTTGTATAAATTGGCATCTTCAAAAGATAATACATCACCATTTCCTGTGAAAAAAGAAAAGGTAAACTTCGTTAAAAAACAAAATATAACTTATTTTTACACCCTTGGTTCTCAAAAATTAACAAAAATAGACTTTTTAGTTTTTTAACTTTCAAATGTCATTGAAATTCCTTTTTGAATTCCAGCCATTACCATTGCACCTGTTGATATTTTATTCAAAAAGTGAAATCGATGTTGACTTTTATTATTTCAATTATGACTTATGTAAATGGGGTACTAGAGAGGCTTTCTATGATTACAGGGCTGCTAACTTTGAAAATATCAAAAAGTATTGAAACCTCAAAAAGAGTATTTTTCAGTCAAAAAGAGTATTTTTGTATATATACTTTTAAAAAGACACCCTAAATGTAATAGACATCCTAAATACTTTTTCAAACAACAACGTTTCTTTATTGTTGACAAAACGTCTTTTTGAAATGCACTGCTGCTTTGTATCATCATGTACTTACTTTACAAAACTGACTTTCTTGCCTGTTTATTTTAATGATAGGGCGGTCGCCTTCTTGCAAACTTACAAACGGTCATTTCTGAACTTCATTTCAAAGCATTCATTCCTGCAGCTGCCGTTTATTATAGTCGCTAATAAATTCCTGTTTCCTGAGACTGCCGCTGGTACTTTTCTTCGATGATTCCATTATCCAAAACTGTTATAATCCCCACAAAATTGCGACATAAAATCGTAAGAAATCAACGATTGTCAAATCTTCCACACCGAAAAATTTCTCCTGTGACAAAAACAGCCCCTGATATACTAATAATAGCCTGTGGTACAAAACCCATCTCTTTAACAAAATACGTTATTGGATCATAATAGCAAAGTCAACATAAATGACACCCAAGCGGGACATTGATAGCAGGGAAGTGATTGATTTTGAGACCACCAAGCACACTAATTTTTTACTCTGTTTTAAATTCACATAAAAGAGTCGTACTTTAATACATCATTTTTTTTTGCGATCTTTAAAAAACACAAAAAACGTACTCTTTGACATATAAATCATACTCGCGTATTTTGCTTCAATTCCCGTACAAAATACGCGAAAAACGTACTAGTTGGCAGCCCTGTGATTATTCTTCGCACACAAACCTCAACAATCAGTCTGTTCAAGAAATCATTCTGTATTTCTTCTTAATGTACAATGAAATTGAAATACTACGGAAAAAAATCAGAAAGCTAGGTAAGGAAAAACTCACCAAACAGTGGGTATGGATCAGCTGCTTGCACACACTGCCCGATGTAGTCCCAGTTGGCAATCTTGGTATAACGCTGCTCTCTGGTCCTACCATGTAGCTGTTGATGAGAACAAAATCTGAGGCATAAATCAAGGGATGTAGTCTACAATATAGGATTCGGTAGTTGCCCCAATTTGTAACCATGCTTAGGGCTGAGGTATTGTATCTATATTTTTGTAAACTCACTAGTGCTTGGTTGCCTGTTGGAGCGTAGTGCATATAGATGGACCTCAAAAGCGAGCGCCGTAGGCGCGAGGTCCATCAACTTACACACCAAACCCCCTGCTGGGTTTCTTCTATAGAAAATTGGTGAACAGTCAATTCTAGCTAAACAAATAGAGGTATTATGTAATAGATGGTTCTATTTGACTCAGACTTGAAAAATAAAAGAAATGCATAGGTTTTTAGTTATCACAAACTGCCCCTTCTTGAGTTACAGGGTAGTATCATATTTCACTTGCATTGGATTTCCAAGGCAGGATTTGTTGTAAGTTGATGGACCTCACGCTTCGCGTTCGCTTGCGAGGTCCATCTGGATGGACTAGTTGGAGCGTGGTAATTTTGACTTAACACACTGATAAAGAGTGAAATTTCATTTTAAGCAAAATTATGGTGAATATTTTGACTGCATCTATTGCAATTTGATCGATACATGAATGCAAATTTGGGTGAAAAGGAGCATTATGGTCAAATGTTAATCTAAAGAGCCAGATACACTTCGTCATTTTTACCCATTGTAAAATCCAGATAACTGAATGCATAGTGACCTCGAGTTTCCAAACAATATTATCTATCGGATTAATCCGCTAAGTCTACAATTAGAATTATAAATAATCAAGACAAAGGCAAACATTCCAAATGGAAATGTTTCTCATTGGAGAAATATGAAGCAGTGAGCAATCTTTTCTTCAGAATAAAATCCACAGTACCTGTCAAGGACAGATTTCAGATTATAATGAAAAGACCGAGGTATGGTAAACAACGATTACAAAGAAAGTAATGTATATATATGAATTATCAAAATACTACAGATGAGTAATCATTGCAAAATGTGCCGTGATGCGAAAAATATTTCACCATCATCAACATTTCGGTAAATGGTAAAACATTTTATAGATGGCAAAAATTTTACACCATGAGAAAAAATAAAAATGAAAATGTTCTTTCTGAATGAAAATTTATCATAGTGGTGAAAATGTAACACCATGAGAAAAATTCAGAATGTCAATGATTACAAAAATGACAAAGTGTATCTAGGCCTTAAAATATTGTGACTAAGAGCAATGATAGTGTTTTCAATCAGCACAACATCTTACAAGATTTTTCAAACCTTTGTCATCAAAAATCAGTTTGAAGTCACAACTTGGACAAGTTCAGCAGCATCCCCAAACTTTTCCCCATGCTTTTTGAGATATTTGCATCATTTGAAATATAAGCAGTAATAATGACAGTATGCAAAGTTTCAAAGTCAAATTCAATCCCTTTATATCAAAATATTTAGTTATTCTTTTATTTCTAATTGTCGTTGCCGACAACAATAAATACTGCCCTCTATAGTTGAATTTTTAAAATTGGCCTTTTCAGGAGATCTAATGCAAACTTCAAACTTATCTTGATTTATCTGCAATCTATGATGTGAACGAAATGTTTTACAAACGAATCTTTGGCTCTTTCTTGATATATAGCTTCAATAAATATGTTTAGAGAATAGCCTCATACCCAACATCAAAAAACAAAATTAAATTAAAATGTTTGACTTTCTGAAAGTTTTGATCAAAATTTTCCCGATATTTATTAATTAAGTTTTATTGTCTAGCATATGAAGTGTAAATCATCCTGAAATAAAATGTCAAAATTTTGTCCAATGCCCCTTTAATTTAACTGATATAATTCAATTAAGTTCAACCAAGAAGTTAACTTCTTGGTTCAACAAAACAAAACAAAAAACCTCCACCAACTTACAGTGACCAATGAAGCTCCCCATCCAAAGACCCTTGGTATCAGTTTGGCAGCATTGAGATGCTTGTCATAAACACCGGTTCTCATCTTGACCGTCACTGGAACATCCAGCACCTGTGAAGAGGAATCAAATAATTGTTTACGCCAGTACAAGAACAGCCCAACTCCACCATTTTGATCAAACTGAGTTATGCCCTCCAAATCATTCCTATCACAGCAGGGTCCCTGTGGTATAAAATATGAACTCAACTCTGCATTCTAAGTGGACTTGTATAGGCAAATAGGGTCAAAATCTGAGGAGTTGGGGTTTTCTTAGACAAATTTTATAGTGCCACTTGGTATAATTCTTCTGTCAGAGACATATTTTTTATTGGTATAGATAGAGTAGCTCAGCTCAATACACCAACAAAAGATTTTGTAAAAAGATATATTTTCTCTTCCTTGAAACCCATTTAATATAATGTTAAGAGACAAAAACAAACAAGTCATGTTTAAATAATTATTCTTCAATTGATCAAATAGAATACAGCGTGCATTATAAGCATCAAATGATATCTTCAACATGATCTTCTGAAGATAGCATATTTGAAACTTTGATCAGCACACGCATATAGAGTGTTATACACATGTTATTATGAATTAAAATCAATTAAGCATTTGAATTGCCCGTTTTAATAATGTTTATGTAATTGACATCGATTAAAACGTTCTATTTCTAGATAAAATGAAAGTTTTTGCCGCCGTCAACCATTTTTTGGAAATATGACTCAATATGTATATCCTGAAGCTGTTTGCAACAAAATTTGGTTTAAACAAGCAAAGTTTGTCTCCTCCCATGTAAGAGATTAAAATGCCAACACACATAAACACGGTAAAATGAGAAATGAGAAATAAATGAGTCAATAGGATTCCATGCTTGTCTCTTCAATATTAGACTTATGGTTTAAAATTAGGGTTACGAGTCACCTAAGTCTTCAAAATGTACTTTTTGAGAGTGTTTTGACCGGAACAATCATGCATAACCAGCGGCTGTTTCGAGTCAGGTTGCGTGGGGGGGGGGGGGGGGGGAAGGAAACCTTTCTCAGACAGATAGCCGGACAGTCAGACAAACAAATATCCACTAAGGGATGCAGCTTTCAATAAAATAATGATTTCCAAACGTATGTTAGTTAATAAAATAAATTTGATAATCAACAAGAGGCTCTAAATGGGTCATAGGTCACACCTTGAGTCATTGCTACAGGGTGCACACCAGTAGATAGCTGGCCTATTCTTTTACATGCTAAACAAAGGTCAAATATGGTCATTTCCCGGCCAAATTAATGAATAGCTCTTGTTCTCACCTTATTTTTCTTCAAGATTATGACGTTACCTTGCATTCAAGGTGAATTTTGATATGGGTTTATCGGCTTAATTTCGCAAAAGCCCATTTCAAAGTGGCGTCTGCTATTTCAGCCAAAATTGCATAGTATTTCTAGTTTGCGTGTGTGGAGGATAGCAAAGAAAAATGTCAAAAGTCAGCTAAACCATGGACTATGTGCATTGAATATGGTCAGATGCTGAGGAAAGATTTAGGACAAAATATTTAAATAAAAAACAATGACCAATCTAGGGTCTAATTAAATTTTTCCCACTCGTTTTTAGGAACTTCGACAGTGATTGGTTTTTAGCTCTAATTTTGAAACACTTAGCAGAGGGCGACATTTATTTTGTGAAGTGAATCCTAGAGGGTGCCACAACACTCAGTGCCCAAATGATAGAGTACCTGAGCTTGGACCTTCAAACTCACAACCCCAAAGCATCCTATATGATTGCAAAAGCCTTAAAACATCTTTGATCCCACTAATTTGCTGAAGTTTCACTACATTCTCTTAGCTGTTTATTTCATCTTTACTAATGAAACACAATTATTTTGTTATGCCATTACAAGAAAATCCCAACTCCAGCGATTAAAATATCTCCCAGTGTTGCCATGGAAAAACAAATAATATTAACATATATATGTTGTCAAATCGTTTTAGTTATTGAAGTTCCTTAGGACAATTGATTAGTTGAGCAACTCCTATGAATATTCAGGTTTTTCAGTATAACTCTAAAACAACTTTGGTGGAGTTGGGGTTTTCTTGTAATGGTATATTCAATTGTTTTTGAAATATACAGTTGTTGAAGCAGATTTACATGCTTAACAAGACAATGATCAAGACATTCAATTTGGGCAAAAATGCCAAAACATAAAAGGGTGCCCCAGATTTTTTGGAAAGCCTTGATTTTCATAACAGCTTCATTTAAAGGTGTAGGTTCCGATCACATTCTCATCCCTCGGCTCAACCGGAAGTAGTATATTTTTTGATACTATATCAAAGCCCATATTTTTCTGATTCTGAATCCAAAATTTCTCCTCCAAATTCTTTATACTTTTAGAGATATAGCATAAAATGTAAAATTATTGGTATGCCTATCAAGTTCTATTTTGTATTTTCATTACAGCTTCATCCCCAGGGTTGCATACTTTCTTTTGCCTCTCAAGAGAAAACAAGAAGCAAGCTGTGGTTATAATTTCACAATATGCATTTTAGAGGTCAAGGTCAATCAGTTGAAAGTAAAGTATACACACGCTAAGATAGGAACCTGCAGCTTTAAGTAAAATTCTGATCAATCAATAAACAAATATCTAGAAGCATCTTTCTCAAATTTACGTTTCTTATCTCAATTTACAAATATTCACCATACAAGTCAAGAATTATTGACCGGAAAAGTATACTTTAGGTCCCATCAAAAACTTGACCCTAACCATGACCTGACTCTAAACTCACTAAACCATGACCCGATCCTAACCCTAACATATCCTAACCCTAAACTAGTAGTAGTAGTAAGCCAAGATTTTAAATCTGGTTTTATCCCCATCACGGGAGTGGCCAGATTCACCCTAACCCTAAAATTTTAGATGGGACCTAAAGTATAGTTGGTCCTATTGACCAATTTTTGGCATTATTATGTTCTGAGCTGACCGATTTCCAAAAAAATCGGACAGGGATATCGGACAGGAAACAAAATGTCAGATTTTGAACATAATAATGATAAAATTGGATGGATTTTTTCGCATGATACTCAAAGATATTGGTCTCGCTATGAGTTTTAGAAATATCGAGCTTGATGCTGCGCATCTCGCACGATATTTCGTAAAACTCATAGCTCGACCAATATCTTTTTATATCATGCTCAATCCATCCAATTTTATATCAATATTTGTTTCAATATCTGGGACAAAAATCAGCCCTTTGAGGAAAACCCTGAGACATATGCTTCTTGGTTCATAACAGTTAACAATTTTACTTATGAATACATAATTGTGAGGCTCTCCTTAGTTCAGCTATCCCAGTAAAAACATATTATTTTACCTCTTTAGCCAAAAACCATGCATTTGGGTCATAAACAACATTTTCAAAAATCTTATTTTTTGACAATTGTTGACAAAAACGAGGAAAAGCGTCGTAAAGTTGGGTAAAAGGTCAAAAATGAGCTGAAAATGAATGAAAAAGCTAAAATTTTAGCACATTAACATGATCAAAAACGAGGAAATCAGCTGAAAAGAGGAACTTTCTCATCCCTGCTTACTAAAACGATAATTCCTTGTACTTACAGTGTTCAATCCACGTACGATGCCTTCAAACTTGCCAACACGGTTCATAAGCCCACAACCAGATCCCTGGAATATAGACACAATACAGAAAAACAAATTGTTTAGGATAAATGCCAAAGACACACCACAAAAAAGGTTACATAAGAAATTTATCTATGTGCTATTACGCCTAAGTTTATTGTGCTCCATCAACATCAAACACATTCTTTGCCCCCCTGCATAATTGCACTTAGTATTCCTGGTAAGGCCAAAAAAAGATGTATGGTTGTCTTCCACCTTTAAAAACTGGAAAAAAAAATTACTGTACAAAAGTATATTTTTCAGATTTTCCAATTTTTTTTTTTTTTTGAGAATGTTAATCTTTTGAAAATATTTTTAAGTTGTTGTTTTCATTTTAATACTGTTTTTAAACTTGTATAAAGAGATACAGTAGACTTATTTGCATCTTTATAGAGGCCATAATTTGGTGTAGCTTTGACTTACATTTGAAAAAAAAATCGTAAAAAAAAAATAAAAAAATCTGCCTGCCCGCACTTGCTCAAAAAAACTTGTGGAGGACAACCAAACATTTTTTTTTGGCCTAAGGCTGTATGACACGCCATTGGCGCACGATCCTGGAAAATTGACACAACTTGTTCTCGCTTTATTGAGCCAATTTTCTACCCAAGGTTGTGATTTTGGCGCAAGCACCAATTTGTCAAAATTGGTCAAATTGGCACAGGCTCAAAAGTCTTCGAAGAAACACTGACTGCAATAGCAAATCCTTGGAGCTGCTACCCCTTGATCGTATGTAACACAGCAAAAGTGAAATTTGAAAGGTTTGTACTTAAGGACCTTCCAAACTACTTTTGCGACCATCAGGATTCAACTTACTTATTTGTGCCATTGGAAAGGACTCATTCTAATCTTTTTTTTTACAATTATTCCTGATTTTTCTAACATATTTTGTTGATTTTCCTTTTTTCTCTTATTTTCTCACATCTTTTGCCATTTTTTTCAATATACTTACCTTGTTGTACACCAAGTCTATAGGACAACCAACATTGACATCAACGAAGTCAATGTCAATATTATCATTCATTATCTCCCCACACTTGGTCATAGTATCAGGAAATGCACCCGCAATCTGTGGAAACACGCAGAAGAAAAATGTAAATTTAACATTGATTATGGTTCATAGATTCAGTATAGACACAAGCAATCTGTGGAAACTTTATCAAAACTTACAAGAACAATACTAATAATTTTATTCAGAATCACTGCACACTAAATAAAAGCATCACAAAAAAACATAGGCAACCTGTTGAAACATGTGTAAGGTAAATGCTACTGAGGAAAACTTACCAGCAATGTGTGGAAACACACACAAGAAAAGTGCAATTGAATATCTCAGCACACATTGTCTAAGTATCAGGAAAATACCAACAATCTGTCAAATTTCAGCCCATCTAAAAGAATTGCCACAGGTGAATTTATCAAAGGTATGTTACTCTTAGCTCACTCTCGCTCAATCTACTACTTTTTTGTGTTACAGGGCTGAAAATTAGCATCCGTCCGATAGCCTATGGCAGGCAGACCTGTGATTTGGGCAAATTAGAATGTAACCTGCCTGTCTGGGGATTATTTTTCTGTAAATGTTGAGTCTATACTGGGTAATAATCAATTTCTCATTTAAATGGTATTATACCTACCTTGGTAGACTATAGTTAAATCTTTCTCGCACTCACTTCACAAAGCTTGCCTCTGAAATTCACTTGAAACAATATTAGCTTGAAAAAGGAATTGGAAATGGGATCGGCTAATTTAGAGTTAACCAAGACCAGATATAGGCCAATTCAGAAGAAGTGAGGGTCTTTTTTTTACACTAAAAGGATCCTTTTTTACACTGAATTAGAGGTGCAATTCATGATTTTGATGTGACAAAACCTCACCTATTATTTAGCTAAATAAAAAGAAGAGTACAACTTAAATATATACTGAAACTTTCACTCGATTCTTCCGACCATTCGTTACCAAGTAACAAGCTTTTCAGCATTTTGAAAATCCCCATAGGCTACTGTACATGTGTTGTAATTACTGTCGGGGCCCCGACAATAATTGGAAAATGACACATTTTCTCACTTTTCTCCAAAATGCAAGCACATTTTAAAGAGTGGTTTTGGGATCGTAACATATACCAGTTGAGGATTTTTATAAGCTGAAAATCTCAGTTTTGATAGAGGTGACCTTGAGGGTGAAAAGTGGATTATGAATTGCCCCTTTACAACAAGTACAACATGCAGATATCACAAAATTGTATACATACCTGAACTCCGAACACGTCTTCAGAGGAATGTCTCTTTAACAAGGCCCATTCTGACGCTTGACCTTGCAAGAGATTAGTACACATAGCCATCTCACCACAAGTGATGTCTGCCTTGTACCCTTTGCAAATCCGTCTGAATGGTAAATTACCAACCTAAAGAAAAGCAATAATAGTCTTTAAAAAGACAAACTCAACCTAGTTCAAAGTCAAGTTCAAGATCACAAGTATTCTCATACATTTAAA
>JXSR01S005245.1:4392-21505 GCA_000969725.1 Ophiothrix spiculata
ATAAATAGTAATGCATTTTAAACTTCTCACTGGTCATGTAATTGTAATTTTCCAATGTGTTACAAAAATTCAAAAAATCATTTCCTTTGCCCTTTAAAGGAAAGTATATTGAAAATTTGTGTTGTAAAGCGCATAGATGCCTTTGCTTATGCGCTTTATAAATTGAATTATTATTAATTATTATTATAAAATTGCTGATATTGAGGCTGGTTCGTAATGCAATCTTGATATTTAATTTCCTGAATTCTAAGAAAATTGGGCCAAAACTTAAAATTGCAATCTAGCATATTATAAGCATCAATCCATTCAAAATCCCACCTACAGGATGCCTCCCTTATTGAACCATTCATTGCCCATATGGTGCTTTGGTACTGATATCTAACCTAAAATACGGCGTGTTGGTACTTTTAGTATTTTCTTTAAGACTTTGCGAGATTTGGTGGCGTTAGAGCTTCCTAAAACATCTCCAGATATTTTTGTCAAAAGATAAATGTTAACTGCACAACTGAGCAATCTTCTTCTACTCACCTCTGAGCGGAGACTGGCTGTGTAATTTGCTTAGCATAGGTGGTGTCTGGATAGGTAGGGGTGGTGCGCTGTCTACTGCAGACCTCCTTGAAGGGAAAAACCAGTCAGCACTGGACAGGGCTGGAATAGGTGGACATTGTAACCTACAAAATAAATGCAAAATATTACAACAGAATCTGTAACTGAGAAATAACAGACAAACATAAATGTTTCAAATGTACAAGGTTAATATGTTTCCCTTTCTAGATAATATAACTACTACTTAATATTCATAAAATTTTCTGAGTTGATAAAAAACCTAAACAAAACTTCATTAATTTCATTGCAAGAACCCCTTAACCAGAGATGGCAACAAGTGGTTTCTAAATGTTCTGATGAGACCATCAATTATGCAATTTGCAAACATCATCAAACCTCTCTTTGAGTTATCCAAGAAAAAAATGATTCTACAAGACTAATTGCACATACTAAACTGTATCTTTAAAATAAGCTCCCTGTTTTGCAGGTTTTTACTCATCAACTGCTGAACAAACAACATTTTACGATATTCATGTTCTTTTTTTGAATCACTCTGCACTTTTATTTTATTTCTATTTTTCAGCAATTTGGTATCTGTGACCATTCACCATGAACCTCCCGTAAATGCAGAATTTTTCATATTTGACATACATGACCAAAATACATGTAAAAAGTCGTAATATGTTAACATTGAGATTTTGTATGGATTTGAAATGTTCACAAACCTTTCTTTAACTCCATGCAAAATATAACCATTCATGTCTACTCAAAAGTATAAGAAAAAATTATTTTCTGGATGCAGTGGCACTAGAAATTAACAGAGTATGAAAACTATAACTCCAATTTTGGATATATCTTATGAACATAACACAATTATGTAATTGACACAAAAAATTGTCACATTTATGTAGCTATGCTTCGCTACTACTCATTATGTTTGAACATAAGAATTGAGTGTTTCAGATAGTGGTGCAGACATGAGTTTGTTTCCTGCATGCTAAGGACGATCAAATATCAATCCATATCTTGTACAATGACTTGTTGCATCATGATGTCACTTCAAACTTTTGATCAAAAAAAATATTCAATTTCAGATGTGATGTGGTGTTATTTTTGTCATGAACAGAGAAACATATAGGATCCGACAAGTACCGTATTACGATGTGACAAATCACATTTAGACAAACGTACCTGTTACAGATGCTATTATTGTGCTTACCTATTTTGACATGTATTTGGCACATTTAATGTTTCAAGATGAAGAAGAGTTGCTCTGACTTGATCTACATAGAAAGGATCTGGAGGTGGTTTGCCTTCAATGCTGAGGAAAAAGACAAACACAGTACTGTTTTAGTAGACATCTACACAATTCACTTATCACTTTCAAAAACATACAAAAGCAAAAATATAGACTTAGTATAGCTTAACAGATTTTAAGCTTTGGAAGAATAAAATAGCAATGACTAAAACTATTGTCTGAGGATTTGATTCATGAACGCGGTCACACGGTTGGTTATCTCTCATTTCAAGGTGAAAACGGTGTACGTCTATGCTCACAACTTTGAGTACACGCTCGAGAATTACTGCCACAAACAATAAACATTATTTTGTGGCTGGGAGGTATATTGGTATATACATAAAACTATGGATGAATGTACGCATATATCTGGCATGAATAATATCACATTGAGTGAAATTGCTTATCCTAGTCTTAAAATATTAAGACAATCAATGTGTCTTCTATATCTAATTACAGTGGGGCTATCTACACTAAATACAAAACAAAATCAATCCGCATCTCCCAGATCCAGATCTAAGATCTAAGATCCTGATCTTTAAATAAGCATAGCATTTTGGCATATCCGGATCTTATGCATGTGAAGATGCAGATCAATTCGGCGGAACTCACAATTCGGATACGTATCCGAATTCGTATACATACACGTACATTTTATATCCAAATTTTGATACCCGTATCAGAATTAGGATATGAAGGGGTATCCGAATTCTGATACGCCTGTCGTGGCGCAGGAAACAAATCGATAGCGCAAGCTGACAAGTACATGTAGAACACCTTTCTTGCATTTATGATAAATCTATCTGTGGAAATGTCATTTCCATCTGTGCAATTCCAGCGGGACAGCTTCGAAACATGTCCTGATAGCTCCTTATCACAGAAGGCAAAATAATTTGGCCAAAACTTTCTTAGAATTTAGATGACAAATGATGATAATGTCATTGACTTTTATACATACCGGTATGGTGCGTGGCGAAGCTGAATATTAATTTCAGCTGATATCCCGTTTCAGTTGTTTTTAATCCAAATTTGGATACGTATCCGAATTGTGAGTTTTGCCGAATTGAGATGCAAAGGGGTTTCAAATGCTGACTGATCTGAATTTGCGCTCTGTGTAGACAGCCCTACTGAAATGACTTCAGCTACAAAATGCATCTTGAGAAAGCTTGAAACAGGTGCTATAAACACTACATTATTGATCCATTGATTATAAAATTACAATTATATATGAGAATCATAACATTTTGGCAATGAAACTTTCATATGGTGCATTATAATTTCAATCCCAAAATGCATCAGAATAATTATGATAATCACTCTATCTTACACTTGATAAGTCAATAATATATTAAATTCACTTACTGTGCAGCACAGCCCCCAGTTTCTAGTAGTACACACAATAAACTGTGCCTCTGTAAAGCAATGCATACAAACATAGTCAATTAAACCAATGTAAATGTTTTGATCCATTGTTGAAATTACTATCGGTATGTATACATTGCTCAGCAATCTTAATGAAAACATCAGATGATGTCATTTACTCTGAAATATAAATTTTGAGCTCCTACAATGCTTAAAACCCAGTAATTTCCGGACCAATTATCAGAGACCAGTATTACAACAAACTTTCATAATGCCTTATTCCCCTCCGACAGAAGATGCCAGCTACACAGCTAATCACAAGATACAACATGAAGCATGGTCATCTGAATAGGGATCATAATTTAGAGGCTTATGCGTGTTTGTCTTAATTTGCCATGAAATGCAAGTTTCCATTACTTAATATTTGTGGCAATACTGACAAAGAGAATTTGCCTCTACACTAGCTTAAAAATTTCTAAAAAATCACCTTTACTTTGTTCAGGCTTTCGTCAAGGAAACCCAACTTGGTACTTGGTACCAAGTAAGCTAAAGGAAGCTTATCTTCTATAGGGCTCCAATATGTTTTTTAAATTCAATTTTGAATGCAGGAGGAAGACCAGATTACCCGGAGAAAAACCTGCGGAAGCGAGCATGGACTGAAAACCAAATGCACATAACGAGCCAGGCGTGGGACTCGAACCTGGGACCTCATTGGTGCGAGGCGAGGGAACTACCGCTGCGCCAACCTGCTCCCCCTACATAAATATTCACATTGACACTGTGATGCCTAACTTAGTTAGTTGTGAAGTTGATTTGTATCAAGAGATATACAGGGGAGATACCAGACCTGCCCCTAATTCTATTTAAGCATGCGGACCAACTTGGAGGTATTCAGGTTTTACCGATGATGCATCACACCTTATCATAATGCCAACATATTGAATATGACAAAACATACACAGACACGCTCTGTGTACAGATTATCGAGTCATTTGTGAAAAGTATTATTTGTGCGGTTTGTCTATAAGCACAACCGAATCTTAACGCCGAAAGTTTATTTTGGTCGGAACCAAGTGCACCCAAATATTTTTCGAATAATTTGAGCTCCATAGCTGTCAATGCCATTACACAGGCCAATATAAAAGGTCTGGTATCTCCCACAATATCTGTCTACCAAAGCCAGGTAAAGAGGCCGACTTCTACCTATGAAAAGCATTTATTTCACTCATCTAACATGACATCTACTTACAATGCCTACAATAAGCAGAAAGCACCTCCCATCTGGCTCCACATAACCAGGCATAGATACCTGATCAGCCTTACACCTCCTGGTAGGGAAAACCTCTCTCCATATAACAAGCTGGCCTAGTGGCTGATTCTTACATAGTACCATAAGGCTGTAGTTGAGGCAGTATATTGCTATATCTTGAAGATCCTCATTTGGCAAGTGATTGGCTATTACATAACCCTGTAATTGGAAAACGATGAAACACCATGAGGTTTACGTTAAACAGAAACAGTGGCCATGAACTTTCAAATGTCTATGATTCCCTACTACTAGAAAAAACCAAAAAGGATGCCGCCAATGTCCAGAAGTAGAGAATCTACCAGTCATCATTTAGCCGACACCCACTGAAGACGACAAAGGGTTTCTTCAAACATATTTCGACCTTAATGGTGAGTGTCATAGATAGGTATTAACTTTATTTTCAGGTTTATGTTGTATGATGTCAAATGCTGTTTTATGTAAAAGAACTTGCTGCGGCACAAGACGTGTCACGGCAGTTCAGAGATGTTGCAATGAGTTGCGAAAAATGTTTGAACTTAATCGCAAGAGTTTGTGATGACTCAATGCAACTAAAAGCAAATGATAAGGAAATTAATCCATCAGCCATTTTTTGGTGTAACATTTTCCAAGCATGAATGAATTTCTACTGAAGATGACTGAAGATCAGAGCAAACGTAAGTGTATCAAATACACGTAACTAAACTCTATAAACCTAGAAGTAAAAGCAAGCAATCAGACTCTGTTTCGAGATCCATAGCATATCCCTTGTATTCTACAACATTGTGAACTGGTGCTTTTGTGTTGTGTAGGAGATTAGTAAGGATTGATTAAGGAAAATTCACCGTGTATTAATATATTTTGTGCATGAATCTCTCATGATTTGTGTATTTTTTTGACTAATTTTGTTGCTACCACAAGGACAAACCTTAAACATACGTTTATATGAATATTCAGCAAGATTGGGTACATTGATTCGAAAAATGCAGACTAATTTATTTCCCAGTATAAACCAGTTGACTCATGATGTCAGTTGTTACTATTCTGCCCTGGAATATGCGCGGGTATCATAAAGGAATTGAATTGTATATTTGAAAATTCCCGCCACAATTGAATGATTGCATGGTAAAGCGGGAGTTTTGAAAGCACGGTCCCTGAAAAAGCAAGCTGCGCGTGCATACTGCCGGGCAAAACAATAACAAAAGTCAACTGGTCTATAATTAGGCAGTTCAGTGATGCCACAAATTCTGTTGAACGATTTCGCCGCACACAGCGGCTCACATACAAACCGTAACAAAAAAAGTTTTAGAATTGCTCTTATTTTCGTTCTGAGTGTCGCACATACTTCATCTTAGGATATGTCAGTATATAGTATCTCTATCAACTATTGTGTAAGTTTCAGTTTCTAAATCCGCCCGGTGTTGGAGAAAACATAAAATATATTGCACTCCGTCAAATTCCCATTGATGAATTTCGCTGCACACACACAGAACATTAAAATGGATGTCAGGATTTGGCGATTTTAAAATTGCGATTTTGTATTTTTCAATATTTCATAGTAATACATAGCAAGAATCAGCTCTGTATGTCAATTCGTTCTCCTGTTAGAGTAATAGTTCTAACAACCCATCATTTCCATTTTCGCGGTCGGCCAGTTTTAAAACGCCGGCACCAAACTTCGTTCAATCAACTGTGGCCAGCTAACTTCGGGATTTGTGTTTCGGGTGTTCGGAAACGAATCCGGGGGCTTGTGATTGGTCTATCGTCAATCCGAGCTAATTATCATAAAATATAGAACTTCAGAAAATTTCGGCGTTTGTTGCATCAAAATCGGATCAGGGGTTCAGAAGTTAGAGCCATGTGAAGTTTTTACCAGTATTTTTCTACCTGAAGATTGCGTCGGATTTTAATGCAACATGGTATGAAGGCAGGTCATTTCATCATTTACAATTAACAAAAGTAAAATTCCTGAATATATTTGTAATAACGCCCGTATTTGAAGAAGAGTTTTGGGTGTCTGGATAGTAGGCTGATTCACAAAAAGGGATTTCCCTAAATTGTTTATATATCTTGGGATTCCCCTAGGTCACTACAGGTCACTACAATTTCCATAATTGTTGTATTGTTACAGTAGTTCCATCTCATAAAGTGTTATGTAACTAATTGAGGTTAATAAAAGGCTATCCCATCAATGTCTATTGTTATCCACTGGTCAGTGACCCTGGCATAAATCAAATTTATAAGAAGGATTAAATTGATTTGTTAATGTACTGTAGCCAAATTAAAATAAAATTGGTCTTGCTTTTATGACACAAAATGTATATATTTTATCTGTATTTATGGTGCCATGGTTAAAATAAAGAAATACATAAGAAATACATCATAATGCATGTCAACAATAGTGTCATTTGCGTGATACAAAAATGTATGTATCTCCTGAACGGATTGACCGATTTTCAAAATTCAAACGGTTTTTGAAAGCTGATCACAAGTTCTTTCCATCTACCACAATAAAAACATGTTTAGCTTAACTTATTTTTTTCACCTGAACTGCCTACTATAATAGTCATATTGGTTTATGAGTTAATTAGATGCTGGCTGCATACTTCAAGATTTATAGAGTATAGTGGTGTTACGTGATACAACACATGAATTTGATTTTAATTCTCGTTGATAACAGCAAAAAGAAAATTTGGTGAATTGATATTTTATCACACAAAACACTTGATAACCAAACAGTGCAGAACATTAGTTGCAAATGCCGTGCAACACTGATCAAAACTGCACAAGAAAAATCTTGTGTACATAATTAGCATACATAATTAGCATACATACCTTATAAAAAAGACTAGATCCTAAAATTACATACGGTCGTCTGTCATCATAATGCTCATCAGACTATAGAAAAAAATATTACAAAAAAATACAAAATTATCGGTACAATAAATCATAATACAAAATTAATTATCTATGATACATAACAAGTCATTGAGTGACTGGAGACATGAAGATTTGCTGTTATTGTTGAAAGTTCAGCAATTGCATACAACATCATGAATGATGTCATAAGTAAATATCCCAGTGTTATGCATGAAGCAAGCAATTTGACTACCCTGCAGTTTATAAAGTGATAGACAGCATATCCAGAGATGACTTACTTGTCTTCAAAGGCAATAGAGCCAAACTCGTTTGTATTAGCAGTGTCTCCGAAAGTTTGAACACTGATGACGAGTTTTCAGACACATTTTTGGTGTGCTGTAACTTTGACAAACAAGGTTTGAAAAACAGATTTTGAAAAGGGAAGGGTGAAAATGCATGTTTTCATTATGATTCGAACCGGAGACCTCCTGTTTCTCAAGCGAATGATACCCATAGCAAACCACCGCTGAGTCGCTGTCCTGCCAGGCAGCGATTTGGTCCTTGCGTATAATTTGGGCATTTTCATAATTTTCTACAGTGAGATTTAGTTAAATCTGGTTCTGATACTATCATTTGTAGCTACACTCACCATATCTGCAAAATCAGCTGCTTCCAATTCATTTAAACTGCTATCTATGTGCACCTAGAGGATGAACAAAAATACCTAGTCTCAAAATACAATATCTTAAAAACATTGTCAAATTTTAACATACACAACAAGCATCATATATATATTTTGTTCATTAGAACATGTCAACTGGAAAAAAGGTCATTTTCAGTTAATTCCAGCTATCAAATCCTGCCTGGAAGACCTTGAAATGCACGACCTATAACCCAAGATCTTACCTTAACATCTTCATTTTATATGTTCTTGTTTAATTAATATCATCCTGCATTGGCCCGTGGAGGCTTGTTTACCTTCATGATGACCAGGTCCTTGGTTCTGTGTATGCTTTTTAACTGTTGTTAATAAAGTAATAAAATAAATAACAAATAAATAATTCCAGCCACCTAACCCTTGGAAGACCTTGAAATACATAACCTATGACCCAGGACCTTACCTTAACATCTTCAGTTAATCCCTGCCTGAAAGACCTTGAAATACATGACCTATGTATGATCCAAGACCTTATCTTAACATCTGCGGGTAATTCCAGCCACCTACCCCAGGAAGACCTTGAAATACAAAACCTATGACCTATAACCCAGGACCTTACCTTAACATCTTCAGGTAATTCCAACCACCTAACCCCTGGAAGACCTTCTTGAAATACATGACCTATGACCCAGGACCTTACCTTAACATCTTCAGGTAATTCCAACCACCTAACCCCTGGAAGACCTTCTTGAAATGCATTACTGTTTGTTTTTACACTTTGGAGATTGTCTGCAAGTAGGAGTCTTTGGAATAGAAGACCAAATAAGTGATGTAACCTAGGATGATTGCGCTCATCTAAAAAGGCACTGAAATAGAAACAAAACAAACATAGGTTATCACGTCGATTCATTCATTTATGCTAGTGAATACTTTTTATTTTAACATTGAAAAAAGCAACAAACATACATTCACATGATTTGATTTCTATAGCAACACATAACTTGTCACACATGACAAATCAAGAAGGTATCCACTGTCCAAATTGGTAGCGGCTGAGTCGCTGCAGTGCCTACTGGAGACCCGTCACCAATTGGGGTCTTTTGAGACTTTTTCCAGCTGCCACCAATTCTCCATCATCACAGGGAATTATTTTGCAAGCAAAAGCTTCAGAATACAGATAAGTTTGGAGTTTTTATTTAACTAAACTGGCTTTTTCATGCACATGCAACTTTCTATTGAATTAGTGCCACCTTGTCTGGTGAGGAGATCACACCCTATACTTTGATCAACACTAAATGGCAGTTTGAGGCTTTTCTTCATTCACAAGTAAAAATAATCCCACTGAACAAACGCACCATAGATACTAATGCGCGAGTCACATGTACAACTACACTGCATCTCCTGCAGTTGTACTGCGTAACTAAGCACACGCTTATCGGTATCAATTCACGATGCAAAAAGGCTACCTATTTGGTGCTGATCAAAGTATAGTGTGGGTGTAAGCCATTTTTTGGTCTTTGAAGTCGCATGCCAATGAGAACCAGAATAAAAAAAATTTCTTGGTCGCTTCCTAGGCTTATAAGATAGATAATTTAACCCACCACATCAATAAAGACTTTTGTTTGGTGCAATTTGATGCAACTCAAACGTTGCCCCTTAGGTGACGACAAAAAAAACACTGTTTTACCAGCGAGCGGACCTTTCAAGTAAGGTTGGTCGGTCTGGCGTGGTTTTTTGCCTAGAATACCCCAAAAATTGGAAAAACTGAAAAAATTTACAAACAAAATTTTCTTTAAAAATTTAAGCAAAATTGATAAATCTTGGCCAAAAAACTACTGATTTTACATGATTTTGATTATTCTTAACTAAAAAAAACCCTTCAAAAACGTAAATTTAGGGTCAGTCGGGCCCATAAACAGGGGGGTTCCATCGCCTTACCAATATTTTACCTTTTATCACACATACTCACCTGTCCAATGTTTTATACATAAAGCACAGAAGTCGTACAATATTCTGTACAATACAGTTGAGTTGAAATATAGGAACTTGGTTTCCTGGTACAGCCACTACTAGCAGCTCAGAGCCAAACTTATGGTAACCAAGATGAACTAGTTTATCTTCAAGTATAACGGAGGAGCTGAAAACAAAATAAGAGTCTTGGTGTTAGTACAGCAAATTTGCTGTTAGAAAACCAATAGTATTACAGGCTTTATCTTTTGAAGATTGCTGGTGAGTGACAAATCATTTTCCTCAACTGTTATCAGGTGAGCTGTAGACGAGTACACAAAGGTGAGCAAGGTTGGCACGATTTAAATCAATTGATTTAAATCACGATTTAAATCGCAATTTAAATCAAATGATTTTTTTAAAAAAATCATTGATTTAAATCAAGATTTTAGATTTTCTTGATTTTTTCACTTTCTTATCAGAATTTTCAATATATTTTCCCCTGCATTCATACATCTTATAGTTTTGCTCACTTCCAATGTAAATTTGGCCCATAAACCCTCACCAAGGTAGCATTTCAACATTACAACTTGATTTATGTACAGTCGGTAAATGTGTAATAATTCACGCAGCAAAATTCATATATTGGTTTTTTGATTTTTTTTTAAATGATCATTGTCCAATCCTAGATCAGTAATTTGAATCATTTACACTTTTTTGAAGATCAGAAACAGTTGATGTTCACATTGAAAGTGTAACACGAGGAGCAGGTGTAGAACATAAATCCTCAAAATAAAATTAAAAAAAAGATTAATATCAAAAAATTCTATTGATTTAAAACACACAGTGATTTTTTATTGATTTTTTAAGGTAGTGATTTGTTTTCCCAACTTTCAATCATTAACGGATTTAAATAATGTAACCTTTTGTTAAAGATCAGAATGAAGCACATTTTTTAAAGTGTAACAACATAAATCAATGAAATCAAAAAGAAAAATAATTAAAATTTAAAAAAAATCAATTCAAATAAAACATTTTTTTATTTGTTAAAAAAATCATAATTTTCTTGCCTACCCAAGATTAGTTATTTATAATAATACATTCTTGAATATCAGAAGTACTTACTATTCTAATTCAAAATGTAACAAGAGGGGAAGTAGCTGCATATAAATCATCGAAATCAAGTGAAATTTGAATTGAATAAAAAAATTACTTAAATGAAACAAATTATTTTTTTAAATTGTGAGGTTGTTTTTTTTACCAACCATGGATTAATTATTTATATGATAATACATCTTTTAAGATCAGAAGAACTTAAAGTTTTCATTTACAGAGGAACAAGAGGGGAAGGAGTACTAAGTAGTATATAAATCAACAAAATCAACCAAAATTCCACTCCAAAAAAAAATCAATTTAAACAAAAACAAATGATTTTTTTACAAAATCATGATTTTTGCCAACCTTAGATCAATTATTTTATAGGATAATACATTTTTTTAAGATCAGGGACTTATTGTTCTCATTTAAAGAGTAAAAAAGGGGAAGGAGTAGTATTTAAATCAGCAAAATCAACCGAAATTCCAATCAAATCAAAAAAATCAATTTGAATAAAACAAATGATTTTTTTTATTTTTTTACAAAACCATCATTTTTGCCAATCTTAGATCAATTATTTATATGATAATACATTTTTAAAGATCAGATGGACTTAATATTCTTATTTTAAGAGTAATGTGAGGTAGGGGAAGGGTGTAGCTCCTACAAACCTCTGATATGAAAATCAAAAAAATCGATTTAAATAAAAAAAATCCGATTTAAATCAAATAAATCGATTTTTTTTGATTTTTTTAAAAAAATCGTGATTTTTGCCAGCTGTCCGCAGACTCATTTTAGGTGAGTGGTTGGCAAGTGATCACTCTCACTCACCTCAGAAGACAAAAAATTTAATTATTTTAAGAAGAATGACTGTGTGTTACTTGATATGTTAATATTGTATATTGACAATAATGCACTGCAAAGTTTGAAATTTCGTTAAAAATTTAGCACTCTGGATCCCAAAAATATTTTCTGGCGGGTCTTGGGAACTTGCTTGGTTCTAATTGTAGTTTAGGAAGTCAATATCTGACTAAATGTTGAATGGTAGCTATATCTCAACCAAAGCATAAATTAACATAATTATGAAATCAATGCATAACACAACATCCAATGGCTATAAAACCTCTAAGGCTTGGCGTCTAAAAACATTCGCTCTTGATATTTGCTTTGACTTATTCGCTAAACTGGAGAGCAAATGTCGCTCACGCATGTTGTAGTGGTATGATTATTGAATATTCGGAGCGATATTTGCTCCAATTCAATCTGAAGTGTAGCGCATGTTGTGATATTTGTTAAGCAAATATCGCTTTTCATTGGAGCAAAGTTTTCTTGGTAGGGTGAGCGAATGTCACTCGGGCGTGCGAATGTCTTTGCCAAGCCTAAACACAAGTTTTCAATCCTAATGTTTGAAAACAGGTCCATGTATGGTTACACCAAGTTAATTACATTTAGCCAAGTGAAAGAAAGATAGTCATATCTGCAATGAGTGCCATATGCTGTATTTATTTAACACATTGTCACTAAAAACTGCAATTGTGTAAAACTCTAACAATTTGTATCTCGCATGACAGTGGCTCTTGAAATGTTTTCAGGTAAAGAAACATTTCTAGAGCCACTGAACCAATGCTGGACACTGTATAATAAGTAATGCAAATTTATGAAAAAGATAGCAAATCCTCTAATGATTTTTAAGACGGTTTGTCATCTAACAAGTATCACAAAATATCTGAAACTGACGAAGCATTTCTTGAACAAAACCAACTTACCTTCTAATTTTACTGTTTGTGATATTTTGCAGCATATCACCTAGTGTGATAAACAGACCATGGACACTGCACAGTTTGGAAGCCACTTGAGTTTCAGGGTATTGATATAAGACCTCCTGGAATGAAATTGATGAGTGCACACCAAGGAAATTAAAAAGGTAATCAGTCAAAATAGGGACATCCCTAAAAAATAGGGATAGCTGGCAGGTATGAAACTGCCCTGAAAGAGAGATGGGCACTCTGATGGCTGCAACAAGACGTCACCTTCATCCACCTTAAAACTAGTACTTGATACTTGAAAATCTACCAAACTATTATAGAAGTCCAAGAATATAATTGAGTCAAGACAACCAGAAAATTTACTTACCAATTGCTTATTTACTTAAATTTAGCAAACCGAAGTTGCGGATGAAACCATCGTCCTTCAGCTGGGTTTACTCCGAGTAAGTAAATTTTCTGGTTGTCTTGACTCAATTATATTCTTGAACTTATATCAACCCAGATGAATGAGAATATACACGATCATATTATAGAGGTCATTAAATTTATTATTAGAATGCACTCAGGTGCACTAAATGTGTATTGAAAAGAAGGGTGTCATCATGCACAGTATGCAAATCTGGGATTATAAACTTGATCTTTTACACTATTGCAACGTTTAATTAAACTGCTAAGCAACGTGCACGCAGTCTTATTTTGGTGTCGTTGCGTAGTCACACACCCTTTGTGCATACACATCATACAGATTTGATTAAAAAGGACATATAATGTTTTCAATCACATGTTACCCCTCAGCAATTGTTAGCTGCTGAGATTCAGAAATGTGTGGTGAAACTGTATATTTGTTTGCACTAAACCAATGTATTAAAGTGGCCAGTAAGCATTATGTATAAAAAGAATCTTGAAGTCAAGCACTGTGATTTCATACTAAACTTCGTCTTTGAAATGAGATCCCCCATTTTATGTGGTTTGTACTATTCAACTAGTTTTGTCAAGTTAAACCCAATGCCATACTGGACCAACCGCATTTTACACAAAAGGTCTTGATTGGTTATTACCAATTTTGCCAAACCAAGTTTTTGACACTGGGGAAAATTGACCACTCATCGCGACTGTAATGAGTGAGCCTTGTCAGGTGATTTCAATTTTGAATTATGCGTATGCACGGGCTGCGAAGAAGTTTGATTGTTCGAATATTATATAAAGATGCGATATTCAAGGAGCTCATTTGAAGACTGAGTTTAGCAGTGCTGTCTGTGTGGTGTTACCTTTGCATTATCACTGTCATCTGATACCAGAGTGAGGTACAACACAATATGTGGCACCACCTTGAGTGGGTCTACCGCATCTTGACCAAGCTGCCCACTGATGCTCCTTACTAAGGTACCATTCAATGGTGACTTCTGAGGCGGCACGATGTATTTGTCTACTGAGTCATAAGATAACCTCTGCACTTGAATTCTGACCTGAAATGTCAAGCAATGTAATTGTAATTATCAAAGATGATATCTTAACATACAAAAAAAATATAAAACCACAGAATAATATCCAACAATAAAACCCATTATAACTTACTGTGATTTTAACGGACCATCAATGAATAGTACAAGATGAAGCATCAAATACCTGATAAGGTTGTCATTATACTTGATTAGTTTACAGTCTGATCAAACAGAAACTTCCAGCTTTAATTTTGATAAATAGACATGAGTAAAGATGTCCACTATTGTTATTTCAAACAATTCTCAGAAACAAAAATTTTGAGCCTACATGTAGCATATATCACAACTGAGTTTGCATTTTATTTAAGTTAAGGTGGTTCTAACGGCTACGGTGTCCAGCACAGAATTTGTTCTAAATTTCACAGAATGTGAAGAATGATGAAAAAAACTTGTATTCCAAATTTTGATTTTTTTCCATCAAAGCGTTTTTGAGTTAATTTCAAATTTCCCATAGACTTTGTACATGGCAAATTTGGCCACCATGAAAATTGCGCAAAATTTGGCAAATTTCTGAAAAAAATACTATTTACAAAATAATTTTTTTCTGTGGCAGTGGTTCACAAAAGAAATTATTTTTTGTTTCTTTGCATGGCAAACTGATCATAGATTATCATAAATTTTGATTTAACAAAATATCTTTCATCGTTTACGAATGCGAGACTTCTAATGTTTCTACTTCTCAAATTTAATTGCGTTAATTTCTAGAAACACTGAATAGCAAGATTTCTTAGAATTTTCATTCATACTTCCCATGCTTCAATTTCAACAAACAAGGTGTCAAATGAAAGCTTATCAAATTTGCAACAATCTCTCGTTGGCTTTTAAAATTAAAGTGTTTCTAGAAAATTTTATAGGTGTTTGAAAATATGCCTAAATTTAGGAGCTAAAAAATCATTTTTCTTGATAATAAAACACTTTCTGGCGAGAGAATTTAGCTATTGTGATCCTTCACCAGCCCCTAAAATTTGAATGTCATAGCACATTCCCTCTTGACATGAAAATTCAAAAACTCTTTAGTGAATTTTCAAAAAATAAAGAAAAACATAAGAAATCGGCCGAATATTATAAAACTTAATATATGTTACCTTTTAAGGGTTTTTTTTTAAATGGAAATAGGTTTTGGTTCCCATTCCCAAAAGCTATTCACTTCATAGCTAATTTTTTGACATGTGTAAATAGCCGTTAGAGCTACCTTAACAACAACCCTATGAGGCCAAGCTTGATTTCGCAGTATTTTGGATAATTGATTGGAAACTGTGCTTCATGCTTCCAAGTGTGCGGTTCTTGTCATAACTTGAGGATATGTCGGTGCTGCATTCGGAAATCATGCTTGTGTCTAAAATTTATTTGAAACGATTATGTTACTACAGCTTGCACAAAATATTTGCATGTAGATTTAAGTAGTTTGTAATAAACCATATTATAACAGCTGAACTCGTGACCTGGCAAATATGCTATCAATGTGTGAAAATCAGCCACTAAGTCCAGAGTGACACCAAGACATTTAAAACCAGCCTTACTCACCATAGCTCCATTTGGAAATGAATTTAGCACCTGATCTATTGAATGCAGAAATACTCTTTCATTATTGATGCCAATTATGCAGTCACCTGCAAGTAAGAAATAGAAAAGAGTTAGTCAACTTAAAGCTCAATCAATTTTGCTCACTTACGGTGTGGAATGTCTCAAGTTTGAATCCCGGTGGTGCCAAAGTTTTGGGTGTGCTTGAAATTCCCTTGAAGAAGAAACCAACTGTTAAGCTGGTTTCAGACTAGCCTGTCATGCACGACAGGCAAAAATTTAAAGTGCGCAAACTCAACCTTGTCGCATCAGAAACTGTTTGCGGCAAGCACGACAAGCCGATATATCGATTACCCTGTCGCGATGGTCGCAACGACACAATATTTTGAGTTGGAATAAATTCAACTTTCCTTGCGACAGACCATTGCTGCAATATGCAAATGTGTCGTGCTACAGTACGACAACTCAAAATTGCAAATGTTTTGTTGTGTGCTGCAACGTCGTGTGCCACAATGACAGCTAGTCTGAAACCACCTTTAATTGCCTCGTAGCGCTTGTATGAAACTCCATGAGATGATTTTGTATTACTATGAAGACAAACTTGCCCAGTCACTTTACAAAGACTTCCCACAAGCTCCATACTCTGGTCTTCCCATCATGCTTTTAATTATAATTTTTTTACCATGCCAATCACTGGATCACAGAATTTCAACACCATGTTTAGGTGATTACTGTACATCAGGGGTTCTCAGCATGTTCTTACATAGCCCCACATAAATGAGAAGCTTATAGGATTAAACGTCAAATGCGGCCTTTTCTCAGTATATGTATTTACTTGTTTTTTGAGGGGCAAAACTGCCAACAGTACTACGATGTAGTCTAAGTCAAAGCACCAAATTTGGCAAGTGCACCAATAATTTATTGGACAGTGTAAACTAAAATCCAGGCTGCAGGGCCAATTATCTATAAATAAAACCCCTGGATTTTTGTTTTTTTGTCCAATAAATTGTTATTTTGCCTATACTTGAGTAGCACTGCTGTAGATACAACGCAAGTCCAAAATAAACTAGACAACTCCAGAACATCTAGATGCATGTACTGGCCCCTAGGGACACACTAGGCCTTTATAGGGCCAATACTATTCAAGGGGAATTCTTAAGTCAAGACTGCCAAAAGGCAATGCCTCTAGTCATGGGCCACATGTGTACCAAATTTGGTTCTTGTACCTTCTATAGTTTTGTCGCTAGAGGTGATTTTATGCTTACACATTTGGGC
>JXSR01S005247.1:3324-20171 GCA_000969725.1 Ophiothrix spiculata
ATGCCATTTAAACCATTTTATGCATAAATTATGCAAATTAGGTACTTAATTAGCATATTTTGCGCCGAAATTGTTGCTGGATCCAGTTTGGCTCCGGTTCTACCCAGTCACCAAATATCATTAACGTATTGCATGCGGTTTCCGAGATTTGCTCCAGGCAAAATTTTCGGACGGCGGACAGAAAATTGGAATGCTATGTCTCTTCCTGAAAATTTTCAGGCAAGGCAATAAAACCAAGAGAATATTTACCTGACACATATGGTAACTTGGCAAATAGTATACAAATATATACCGACTTGAAGATCTCTGGTTAAAACTATGAACCTGAAGTAATTGCTATTTTACTGAGGGGCGCAGCCCCGAAGTAATATAGCAAAGTTTTAGTCACTGAAGGGTCATAGTTTTAATCCAGAGATCTGAAAAAGTCGGTATTTATTTGTTTTATATATCGCATTAATAAATTTCTGATTTCGGTAATTTTTATGTGCTAAAAAGTCACATTTAATTTTAAAAATACATTTGAAATGTCCCACGAGTTAATACTTTCAAGGAATGCGTGCGTAGGTAAGTGCGCGCAATTGCTTACGTGTATCAGTTTGATAAGCGCGTAATTTCGTGCGTGAAAGTTATTTAGCGTATAAGGTAAATGTTGTAAGCGCTATATAGTATTTCCGAAAGTGCTAAATACATGTAGTACTTTCAAAAGTACTATTTAGCGCCATATAGTACTTTCAAAAGTACTATTTAGGGCTTTCATCTATCTGGTTAAAGCTATTTGAAGCCATGTGATCGGGTTTCATCCAATCAACTCTGTTAAATTTATTAATGCGGTATATAATATTTAATTCACAACTATTGCTATCTTAAAATAATTTTACCTACTTTCTGCAAAAATAAATATTTTCCACATTAAAAGTTACCTAAAATAGTATGTAAATTGCTTCTAGAATTTTATTTTTTCTAAGAAGAGGGAAGAATTATATATGGCGTGAAAGGTTTTTTCAAGACGGATAAAATAAGCACAATAACAAAGTAACCAACATTTACACTTTTCGTTATAAGGCTGAACATGAAATACACACTGTTTTGGGATTTGACCATATGTGTTTACAAATGCCCACTTTCCTACAATTTTACGTGTAATTCAATTGGCTCACCAGCTCTTCACCCACCAGATCCTACGCAAGTCCTCATTGCTTTTACAGGTACAACTACATCAATTTAAATCACAAAAATGTGCCTTCTCGTATGTGAATAGAGTAGAAATAGACCTTTCATATGATATCAAACTTTCCTAAATACGTAAAGCAGTTTTTGAAAAAAAACCCCATTTTTTTTCATTATTTTTCAAAGTAATATTTGATGGAGTGCACGTTCAACTGGGCTCCAAAATATTTGTAAATTCAGTACGCACTGAATTTAAATTAAAAGAAAGAGTCCATTATTACTAATATTGTGGAAAGAGTAGTTTGTTTTGGGGACTCAAAATTTACAGCTTACTGGTGCAACTAATTTGAAAAATTCCTCAAGGTGCAAGATTTAACCATTAAGTGTTACTCAAACTTGTTCAATGCAAACGGAATAACTTGACAAGTATATTAATTGCACAAGTTTGCTATATAAGAGTCCTAGCACAATGGGTGATTAACGTCACATACAGATATTAACACACTAAATAATATTATGAATGATGGACTTTTTAAACTAAACAAATGGTTCCAGTCAAATAAACTATCACTTAACACTAAAAAATCAAATGTCATGTTATTTGGCACTCATATAAAAACAAACCAGTATAGAAATAAATTAAAACTGTCACTTGAAAATGTTGAAATAAAATGTGTTAATGCATGTAAATTTTTAGGTATAACCATAGATGAAAATCTTACATGGGAAAACCATATTAATCAACTTACTAAAAAATGTTCTAGTAGCATTGGAATGTTATTTAAGGTGAAAAATTTTCTCCCAGAAACAGCACTACTCAGTCTTTATAATACGCTAGTGCTTTCACACATAAACTATGGAATCACAGCGTGGAGCAGTGCCGGTATATCAGCCAAAACAAGGCTTCATATTTTGCAAAAACGGGCTTTGCGAGCAATAAGTCATAGTGAATTCAGAAGCCATTCAAATCCACTCTTCATTAAATATAATCAACTGAAAATTGATGAGCTTTGTAAATTGAATATTGGAACATTTATGTATAAATACAGTAATAATATCTTACCTTCAACTTTTAACCTAATGTTTATAACTAATGCAGATACTCATAACTATAATACTAGATTTGCCAATAACTTTAAATACCCTAAAAATAAACTTGAATTTGGTAAGAAGTCAATTTCTTATAATGGAGTGGAAGTTTGGAACAATATCTCTGATAAAATTAAAAATTCTGATAATATTAAATGTTTCAAAAGTAATTACAAGAAATATCTTGTTTCTCAATACTAAATTCATTTTATCACTTTAGTTATAAAATTATATATGTAAACTTTCAAAGGAGTCTGGAACCAGACAGGCCTTCGGCCTATTTTCCAGTCCTCCTCCGCATTATTGTATAAATAATATGTATATTTTCTAGATTTATATACTGTCTTATTGCATATGTGGAAAGAAGAATAAATTATGTTTTGTTATGTTATTTAACCCATTGAAATATAACATGTAAACACAAAATTCAAACTAAACATTTGAATTATTTCATGTTTTATATACCATAATTATTACAGAATTATGAAAAAGTATATACCGTACTTTAAGTCCCATCAAAAACTTCACCCATGACCCGACCCTAACTCACTAACTATGACCAGACCCTGACTCACTAACCAGGACCCGAACCTAACCCTAACCCGAAACATACCCTAACCCAAACCCTAACCCTATGACCCAAAACACTAACCCTAAAATTTCAGATGGGATCTAAAGCCCAGGTCTAATGTATACTTGGTCCAAAATTATTTTCCAAGGCCTAAAAAATCCCTAGTTCCTGTTGCCAAAATGAAAGTGATCGTGACCTCTGAAGCATGTTTTAAGGATATTCAGACCTGTTATACTAATATCTGTCATTTTGAAACTGTAAGTTTTCTCTTATTCGACCTTATCAGTACCTTATTTTTAGATAAACCATATTTTGAATTGTGCCAGCATACTATATCAACATCTTCGCAAAACAATTTGATGACCAAGTATACACTGTATGCAGCACCCCAAGGAGCATTCACACAGAGGACGAACAGCTTAACATGACTTCTGAACTTGAACCAAAAATCAAAATAAATTGCTTTTCAACGAGCACATCACTCCCAAAACCGACAGCTACAAATATACCCTTGCTGCCAACCTCCCTCGTATGTGGGCACAACTCCCTGAGTCTTTGAGAGACTGTTTTATTGTCCATTCAAAAATGCCTACATTCAAAAAATATCTTAAGAAACATTTCACTGAAATATCTTTTGAAGAGCTGGAGCTGGACTCCTAAATTTTATTTTTTCCCCTTCAATGTTTTTATATGTCTATACTGTGCAATAGATATGCTTGTCTCAGTGAGTTGGAGGTGCCACACTTTTTAGGTGAAAGCATTTTTTTTGCTCCTGGCTTATTATTTTCTTTATTTTTTACTGCCTATTTTCATCAGTTTCTCGCAAACGGTTCTGTCACAAAGTCCCCCTTTTCGGGGTGAGTCATCACATTTTAGTAATTTGTTTGATGTTATAGCTGAATATATACATAAATAAATAAATAAATAAAACCATGGAGTAGAAATTAGAGTAAAGCTCAAAAGATTTCTTCACACAAAGATTCTAGACATTAAATTGAAAAAAAATGCAAATATGGCAGATACATTTTTTGATATTGCCACTGATTCCAAGGGACGATCTCTTTCTGGAGTTCTTTCTGGGACACGGGGCAACTTTAGTTCTTGATTCATTGCTTATTTATTTCATATAACAGGTATTAAATGAAAATCACCTGTATATTTTTCATCAATTATTTACTATGCTCTTTGACAGCACTTTAGCCCTCCAAATAGAGTTGAGGGCCCGTATTCATGAAACCCTGCTAACTCCAGTTGGCAATGGGCTAGTTGCCAACTAGAGTTAGCAAGGTTTCATAAATATGGACCCTGGTTATTTCGTATGTTTTCAGACACATAAAATGATATTGAGGCATTTTTCATTAAATGCTATATCGAACATAATCATATAGCAAGTGAGATAATATTAGTTATTGGGTGAAACGGAGGTATGTTATGGGAAATACTCGTGCGCGAAGTGTCATATCCAGGCGAAGCGCAGCTGAGCCTGGTTATGACACTGAGCGCATGAGTATTTCCCATAACATATCGACGCTGAACCAAATAACGAATTTATTATACCACTAAGTCAATCTTAATTTTTAAACTATTTATTTATTTGTTTTTTCAACTTTTTAAGCTTTATTTCACAAAAAAAAAAAAAAAAAAAAAACACTTTTGGTGAACGTTTTACGCGCATCCCTACAAATTTAAAATGCAACGTTCCGACGCGCTCAGTGACATGATATAAGCACGTCTGACGCGCTCAGGGTATGATACGAAATATATCACGGCAGCGGCTTTTCCAAATATGGTTATAAATTCTCTACGTGGTATGATAAAATTTTATCCATCAAGTCCAATAATAGGTATTAATTAGCAATTAACAAATGTAGTAATTTTGTGCAAAGGTGTTTTTGGGGTGAACATGCGTAAGACACAAACTGGTCTGTCTAATATGTGACGCGATCGAGGGAAATGAGTCATATGTCGGCAATTTTCATTTTTTAATTTTATTACAATCCGATTGTGCATTAAAAATGCTACATTTTGATTCAAATCCCATCATTATGGGTCACCTGGTTCCAGAGATACAACAAAACTTGGACCTTTCAAAAACAATGAAACACAAAAGAAGTTTCTACCTTTATTGTCATGTATTCCCGACATCCGACTCATTCCCCTTGATCGCGTCACATATTTTGTTTCACATTAAACTTTTAAAAAACAAAAAACATGCCACTTTGCATTCAACTGATTGTAACTTTTAATAATTATGTTAAGTAAGAACAAGGATGTATAAATTGCTGGAAAGCTAATTTTCCAACGATTTTAATGTTTACTAAAAAGGGTAATTATATAGGGTAATCCTATACAGGGTGCAAAATGAAATACATGAGCATTTTTGTCAACTTGGCACAATGAGATTTTGTTGGATAATGGTGTATAATAATGAAAAAAAAATATTGAGGGAAGGGTGTAACGACGGACTTCGATAAAGTAATAGCTAGATTCGGTAGCCAATTTCAATATAGTTAGATTATAGTGGATGATCAAGAACCATGAAAAATTTCCTTTTTTTTTGGTGTTAATTTAATGGTTATAACTTTTTTCAGTATACACCACTTGCAAATTAATGGCATTAGGCCAAAAAAAAGAAACTTTGTTTCTGGTTACCCGCGCGCGTTTCTGTAAAGTTATATATTTCCCACATTAATTTTTTTTTTCATATTTCGTATAAAAATCATAAGTTTTGATAAATTTATAAAAACAATTCTGTAAAAAAGCTTACTGGAGACTTGCGTACTTTTTTACGTTGTTTTACATTTGTTTACATATAAAAATTGTATTCTCACTGACTAAGTATGTGCGCTGCGTATTTAGTTCGAGACAAGGAGCTCAGACATGAATTTACGATCGTTAGACAGTGATCACAATCTCCGTCTACATTAATTTTGATCTTGCTTAAGATACTCAAGCCACCAGACCATCTAAAGCCTCATCAGTTGAGTGGTATAATGTGAATTTCTTAACTCTGTACATTTGTAAAATTAAAACTGAATGTTAGTAATTAAAGATGCAACAAAACAAGTCGCATGTTGTATTATTGAACATAAAAGAGGAAACCAAGGGTGGCTACAGTTATACCACGTGTATCAAAAAAAAATTGTGCACGGATTAAAACTGATTTTGACCTTGATAAAAGCACCAAATCATAATTTTCTTGTTATTGTAGTAAAGCAAATTTAATAAGCTTTCAAATGCAGAAAAAATGATGGAAATCGGATGAAAAATAAAAAAGATATGACCAATTTTGTAAGTACGTCTCTTTTTCTTCCATTCCAATGGGATTTACACAGTTAAGCAAGATATTACATATCACAATTACGGGTTATGGCGTTATAGTAAATACTAAAAGTACTCACAAAATTGGTCATATCTTTTTTATTTTTCATCCGATTTCTATAATTTTTTCTGCATTTGAATGCTTATTTAATCTGCCTTACTACAATAACAAGAAAATTATGATTTAATGCTTTTATTAAGGTCAAAATCAGTTTTAATCCGTGCACAATTTTTTTTGATACACGTGGTATACAAAGCTTTTATGGTTAATAATGATATTAATAGATAATAGAAGAAACCAAGAGCATTGTTTTAATGTGTTTTTCTTTCTGCATTTATTGTAAGAAAAAAAGAAGAATAGCATATCGCATTTTCGAAAAGTAAAAAATTAAAAATTAAAAAACGCGTATCGCATTGTACTTTTGAAGCATGTTACCAGAAACAAACTTGTTTTTTATTTTGGCCTTACCAGATTTCCATTAAGAAAATGTATAACTCTTATCAAACACAACAACCTAGTCAAAAAGTATGCCACTTATTTTCTGGTGTAAATGCATGTTTTGTGCAGTATAATGAATAGAGAAATTTACCCTCATAAATCATTAGAAAAACAATAAATTGGGATAAGATATCATAAATTTGATACAATCTTTAATAGCATATAAACTTAAACAAACTATTATGACCCCAATATTTGTATTCTTAACAAGATGCATATTTAATTATAAATCATCACTTCTTTCAATTTTGTAATTCAATTACCTCCACACCCACCAGTGCCATATTTTTGCCAATTGCTTTTTCAGGTCTAACTTAATTCAATAATTAAAATCATGAAAATTTCCCTTCTCGTATATAAATAGAGTAGATATAGACCATAGACATTTCATATGATACCACATTTTCCTCAATACAAAAAACAGGTTTAGCAAAATCTTTCACCACTTTTCTAGTCAACGTGTGTAAAATGTGCTACAAGGCTTTAGAATAGTTTATGGTAAATTGCCTTTTCAAAGTTCAAGTCAGACCCCACTTTTAAATTAAAAACTTTAAAAATTCCCAATAAAGCTTTAAAATGTAGTACAAAATTGTTTATCAATCATGACAAAGACTATCGAACCCTGCTTCAAAATAAACAGCTATACTCACCATGAGTTCCTTCTTACGATCCTGGGCGAAAAATGGTAGTTTAAAAATGATTCTCTCCTCACTCGCACAAATGATGCACAAAAAGAAACCGAACTTTTAGATGATATAATGTATCACAACTGATGAGCGTCCAAATCCACAAATCCAGTTGCTCCTGATTGCTGCACTTGTAACAAGTTTGCAAGTTTTATCCCAAATTTTTATCCCAAATGAATTTCAAGTCAAATACATGGCATATAAGTGATTATTGAAACAACAGATAGTAAAACAGACCCATCCTCTTCCTTGGCAAATCACCAATCAGAGAGAGAAATTGGTTTATACCAAGTCACTCATGCTCATGTTCATATCAGAAATGGGAGGGGCTGTGGATTTGGATATACTCTAGGCCTACTATGTAAATCATTTAACAATTAAGGTTGGTGTTAACCCAGCGGGGTGTTTTCCTCAATTGTGTTTTCTCTACATCTCAAGATTGGAGTATTTGGCTAAAGACACATACAAGCATAATTTATATATAAAAGTGATGAACATTCTGAAACGGGTTGACCTTCGTTTCAAAGCAAGGTGTAAAAATCACTAAATAACATTTTTGTACCAACTTTTTTTGACAGTCTTACCAAAATTTGCTTTGGCAGTTTTTTATTAATATCCAAATGTCTACGACATGTTTTCTCCAACTTTAGCTGTTAAGTTCAAAATGTGAATTTTCCTGTAAAAAATCCAAATTTTTAACTAATAAAAACATGAGGAAAAAAGGCAAAACTAGCAAACCTAAATAATTAGCCTTTCCAAGAAAGACATTGTTTGCCAACATCTTCCATTTTATTTCCAAGATTGCTAATAACCTGCACTGCGAAATTGTACTCTTCACCAATTGCACAGAAAAAGTGAAAAAACATTTCCCAAAATATTGGAAAAACACCAACCTTAAAACATTGAGCTGATGCCAAGCCAAGTGGTAGGTCCATGTGCTAGGCAAATTGATATTACTTTTCTGTTGATAACAAAACTTTGGAATTGATTTCAGTTTATCAACAATTAAATCAAAACCCGAGCTGCCTATCTGATTTATCACTGTGTTAGAGAGTCAACAGGATGCTTCAAACACGAGGCCAGGGCTTCTCAAGTGACGGCCCACGGGCCAAATCTGCCGGTTGGCACAAAATAACCTATACAGCATTGACAAGGCATAGAAAAAACAAGGAGTGTTTAGACCTTGGGTTCTATTTTGTTATAGTCTAAAATACTAATGTGGACGTTCACACTTGTACCATCTAATATTATCTCCTTGGCACCGTCCATCTCAAACAAGCAATAAATGCATCTTCAATTTTCGCTACAGGTCAAGGTAGTAATTTGCCAAAATTGATTTTTAACAGATTTACAATCCTTATGCGTACTTCAAAACACTGGCAAATTTCATTTCAAGAAAATAATAAGAAACATGATATATATCTGTATATTCTGAGGACATCCAACCTAAAATTTAGGGCTTACTGATCTTTGAACGCGTTTATCTCAGTTATATTTTTTACTCCTTGGCATACTTTGACGGACCATAACTTGACTTCTGGTAATCGAGTGTAAGTTTATTGAGGTGTCATTCAAATCCTTATAACATGGTCTTTTCAAATATTTAATTGAAAAGTGAAAATGTCAAGAGGCTACATTTACGGCTGGTTTGGGAAATTGGGATGGACGGTCACAAATATAGAGCACATTTTGCATTTTCTTATTTGTAACATGTAATTTCTATACAGGGTATTTGATGTGACAAAATATTGTCACCTCTTCTTTTAATATCTGCTCAGCAATTTAGATCTGTTTGTGGTGTGCACTATATCGTAATTTTAATGTATGTTCTGGAACCTCACTGGCACATGAGCAAACATATCATCAGCATCATACACATTTATATACAATGCCAAACCATGAATTTTCTAAATTTGAGTTAAATAAACCATCAAAGTCAAATATTGTACAACAAAGCCCCATAATTTAGTTTACATTGTAGAATTAGCCTATGGGATCTATAATCTTTAAAGTGAAAAATACTACTCCAACTTTCTCTACAAATGAAACCCCTACCCAAGAGAGATGCAAAAACATCCCTTGATGTAACATTTTGGCACTTGTTAATCATATTGAAACATATACCAAAGATATAAATCATTCTTAAATGTTTCATTCAACTTTTGGTCCCTGGTACCAAGTTGATTTTAATTGCCTTTGTCTGATATGTTTTTCGCCGAACATTTACTACAAAGAAAAGATATCTGTAAGCTTATCATGCAACATCCTGTTTGCTAAAACATTTTCTATGTTCAACAATTTATTGCCAAGTCAAAGGTTATCTATAAGGCCAAGTAAAAAATAAAATATGTTTCTCGTCTGGGTTTTTTGAAAAACAGGAGGAAGAGGTACTTTTTATTTTTTATTTCAATGGCAATGCAATTACCCATTAATGGCCCATTCTCACCCAGTGTATTGATACCAGATGTGTTATTGGAAGAGAAGGAGGCCTTTTCTATTTTTGAGTTTTGGACATACTAGAGGGTTGATCAAAACAAAATATGATTTAAAATGTTTCTTGAACTGAAGCAAATCTATTGCATCAACTTAAACTTTTCAAACCTTTTTTACAAATAACTTATGCATGAAATACAAAAAATAAAAAATATTTTTCAAAATCCTTAAAAAACGATGCGGGAGGGGACGAGAAACATGTTTATTTTTTTACTCAGCCTAAAACCTTACTGTTGTTGTGAAATATGAAGATAAGGTTTCTTCAATAATAACATTTTAAAACTTGTATATATAATTTCCAGACCCTCTGCTGAAACTGATCGACAAGTAGAACACATGTTAAAATTAATCTAAGTTTCTTGTTTTTGCTTGTGTTTGAGCATATACTCATAGCTATTTTAAGCTGACATTACATTTCAAATCCGTGTGAGGATCAATTCACCCTCACAATGGTAAATTTAATGAGTAGCATGGCCCGGTTTTTCCTAAAAATATTTAAAACAAACAGAATTTAAAAATTGCATACAGAATAGCTTTTTTTCTCTAAGAAAAAAGCATAGCTTTTATATAAGCATGATAACTATGACATTCTAAATGCATACTAATTTGATAAACTCTGGTTTTATGATAGAAAAAACAACCCTGTTTTTTACCAAATATCCACATTTTTGGATCAAAAAATGGTTTGATGATTAACTTGGTTTCTCAGCAGTAAACCAGAGTTTTGTTGTGTGTTTGAAATTTGGTACATGGGAGACGATATATACAGATTGATCATTTGGACATTAGCTTGCCATAGAAAACCTGTACTTATTTCTCCTTTTTCAAATAGACACTATGGTCCGTATGCAAAAAAGAGGTTTAACGGCCAGGTTTAAAAGTTACAGACTGGGTTTAAGTGATTTTTTGTTTCACAACAATATATTTTTCTCAACCAATACTGTTAAATTTTGTATTGCTTGTAAGATTGTTGGTTAAATCCTCAATATTTTAAAGTTGTTGCAGTTCAAAAATGCTTCAAAAAGATCTTTTATATTAGTAGTAATTTTGACTTAGACCTGGTCTTACTTTAAACCTGGTCTAAATTTTAAACCTCTCTTTTGTGCATACAGATTTATGAAAATATCAACCTCCAGTTGACTTATATGTGACTCGCTATATCGAAAGGTACCTTAATGTCGGCATAGTGAATTACGAGATATGGGCCTTTGAAGCTGAGCATAGTCAAATATCACGTCAAAGGACAAATTTCTAATTTCATCAGAAGCGTTACTTTTGAGGTGTATTCTATCAAATTAATAAGAGAAACAATGAGAAAAAATACTGGTTCTCGGAACCACACGATCCCCCTGGCCGACGCGATCAGAAAAATGGAAAGTTTAGGGAAATTTGTCATCATATGACCTTTGACCTTCAGATGTGACCTTTGACCTCATCAACAAATTAGGATTCTTATATTATATCCATAAACCCAAGTTTGGTTCCAATCGGACTTCAACTTTTCAAATTAGGTCAAATTGACATTTTCAGCCTATTTTACAACTTGACCTCAAATGACCTTTGACCTTGGTATGTGACCTTTGACCTCACCCACAAATGCGGGTTCCCATGAAGCACCAATGACCCAAGTTTGGTTGAAATCTATCGAAGTATGCAGAAGTTAGAGGCAAATGTCAACCCTTTTCACGACAACGCCGCCAACAACAACAACGCCGACATCCACTACTATGCCATAATCCCCCTTCTACTTTTCAAGCCAGGGGGATAAAAATGTGAATCCAAAATAAGAATCCTCTCTCCATTCAAGTTTTACTCAGTACATAAACTTTAAACTTGATTTTCTCAGAACTACAGTTTTCCGAATCGGTTTGATGCTTTTTACCAATTTGGATGTAACTTTGCAATCAAACATCCTATAATCAAAAGCAAGGTGACATTTTAAAGCTTAAAATATAATCTCCCAGATGAGACCAAAAAAAAAAAAGAAGATCAATTTTGATTTTGTGACCCTTAAAGGTATGTTTACACTGTGACGTAGGGTAACGACTGATAGTAACGACAGTGTGCGTGACTAGCAGATTGTGTGAGCGTTAACTGACTTTAACTAACGATGACGGGCGCAAAACTCATAACTGCAATACGCAGGTCTATGTTGCTTGTCGTTACCCCAAGTCGTCACAGTGTAAATGCACCATTAGGTACCTTTCGATATGGCAAGTCACATATCATGTAAGAAAACTCAAGACACAGATGTACTAAATTTGTACCATAATGGTTCATATAATCTGTTTACATAAAATAAGATTTGTACAACTTTAATTCAACATATATCATGCCTAATTGTATTTCTAAAGCATCATATTTCATATTAACCCCTTGAGTGCTACCAGACATCTAACAAAAATTCTGATAGGTTGTAATCCGTGTTGTAATAATAATACATTCTGATAGGTTGTAATAAAAAAATGGTTTTGTCAAATAAAATATATACTTTGATCAATGTTGCCATAAAATTTAATTTTGGCCCCCTTTTCCAATAAAATCTCTGAATGGTTGAATAAATGGTAGGAAATTTATTTTGACCGGTGATCATGTAGATCTCATGGGGTTTAGGTTATCATATAATCACGTAAATGCAAAATGTTGTATCTACAATTGTTTTTCTTGTGTTTACAGTTGTTTTAATGTTTCTTGTTTTTGCTTGTGTTTGAGCATATACTTTGATTCGATTTAAATCCTTACATTAAATGGAGAAATGTATCGTGTGATCCTGAGAAATTTCTTTTTTATACACAAATTAAAATTTCTTGATGGTTATACAAAACAGATCTTGCAGTACATTTACTTGCAAATTACCCTCAATTCTACAAAGTCCCATACTTTAATACAATTTTGTATCAAATCACTATGCTTTTCTGTAAAATGGGAAAGCAAATGAAAGTTTAACTTTAAACCAACAAATTAAAAGAGCCACGTCTGATTATTTCAACTGCTTAGAATTTTGATATTTCTCATAACTTTCTCATTACAACTCAATAAGAAATTCTAGATCTAACATGTGTTTTAATTTGCAGATCTACACAAAAATGTGTATACTTATGGTGACTGTAAATTGACACAGCAAAGTATAGGAAATTTAAAATACAAAATTGCACATAAAATCAATGTAACATGTTTTGATTTGGAGATCTATGCAAAAATATGTCTACTATATTTTGTCAGTTAAGTTTGCCTGCGTACTGCATCATTAATTTGAGCGTAACGCACACGGTCGTGCATTTTACAAGCACTGGAATTTGTCCAATCACTCTCAATAAATATGTGTGTAAAAAAGTTTGCTTTCACACAAATCAGCCATCAATTCTAAAACCCCACGAATAGAGAAACTTGTTCTTCCCAAATACTGTAGTTATGGTAAATATACATTTACATAGCAATGTATAAAAAACTGTGATATACAAAATTGCTCGTAAAATCAAAATGGTTGGACTGATTTAACCAAAATCAAAACTGAAAATCTTTTGTGGACATTCTCTTAACGCTGAATATTCCAAATTATCTACGGGTGATCATTTGTAAACTATGCTATTGATTAAAGGTGCAATTCATGATTCTGATGTGATTAAAACCTCACCTCGTTTCTAGCTAAATAAAAAGAAGAGTACAGATATATGTATGCTGAAAATTTGGCTTGATTTGGACCATTTGTTTTCAAGTTACAAGCTTTTTAAGCATTTCAAATATCCCCACTGACTACAGCGTTGTAATTACTGTCGGGACCCGTCAATAATTAGAAAATGACACATTTTCTTACTTCTCTCAAATTATGCAAACTCATTTGCAAGAATGGTTTGGGAATTGTAATATGTGTACCGCCGCGGCAAAAGGGTTACATGTTGCTCATTGTAGCATATCTGATGTATACAAATACCATACATTAGATATGCTACAAGGAGCAACATGTACGAGCCGACAACTGGTCCCTTTTGCCGCGGCGGTACACATATATACCAGTCAATGATTTGTATTAGCTAAATAACTGAATTTTGACTGAGGTGACCTTGAGGACAAAAAGTGGATCATGAAATGACATAAAAAAAGTTTAGTTGTACGATACCATTTTAAAGGGTACGGTTTCCTCTTTCTATTGATACCAAAATTATAGAAATTGGACAATGAATGACATCAAAATGATGTAATAAAACATGGGTGACCTGAAAATATTGATTTTCATTGAAATATAATAACGGATTTTTTCAATAGAGAGGTTCCCTACAATTACGGTCAGTGGACAGTCAGTTAAAAGTTGAAGAAATGTGTTACTTTGTACATTGACTATGCAGAGATGCTGTAAGTATCTCATAATAAAAAAAAATGGCTCTATTTCTTCTTTTTGATACCCCTCGTATACTATGCACAATACAGTGCTGTACCGGTTATGGAGTTGGCGAGTCATACTGCCATGCCCTGAACCACAAACAACTAAGGCTATCACTGAGAAAATTTGTCTGGCTTCATGGTATAGAAAGAGATGCATTTTGGAAATCAATTTATATATCATAGTCCATTTAAGTGCACAAATTATGTGTTTTTTCATGGGTAAGAACACATTTTGCATTACTTTCTTACAAAACTAAATGGCAATCAGTAAACAAATATATGAGGGGTGCTCTGGCAAAATGAGAGGAAAGTCCCAAATTTCAAAATTGAGTTTATTGCATATTTTAATTCTCTATAATCTCAGCTTTTGAATGATAATCCAAAGCAGTCCGCTGAATATATTGCAACAAAAATTATCTGTAAATCGATTTCAAAGATACTGATTACTACAGTGTATTATAGCAACATACAATCAATTATCCATGAATAGTTGCACTTCCCGACACAGTTGACCTTAAAAACTTATAGTTATAGGTAAATATTTATGTGTGATGGCGTTTTATGTCAAAAAACGAAATTTGACTTTTTCACCCTATTTTTAATTTAGATGCCATTTATTCAAAAAGTAGATTTGCGACTTTCCTCTCATTTTGCCAGAGCAGCCCACATATGGACCCATTTGGGTTCTACAGGATTCTACAAAAATATTACAAAGCAACTTCCAAGAACTTTAAACATGCTGCACTGTACTGATAACATCACAAAGGACTATTAGCGTTGTGTTTAAGAGTTGTAAGTTCAACATGTGTGGAAAACTAATCATTTCCCAAAATTTTGCAGCATTGAAGATTTTCAAGACTTGATTCTTATCAAGCATACTACAGAAATCTGTTGTTAATTTGTGATTCAAAGTTCAGCTGAACTTGGCTCATAATCTCGTCATGTCTGCCAGTGCTTATTACTGAAGCTCAACAAAAGATGCAAAATCTCCATTGATTTTCTTAAAAATTTAGTGTGTGGTAGACTTATTTGTGCTGAGAATGAATCTAAAATGAAAATAATAGGTCACCGTTGTTTTTGAGATACAGACATTTCAAAAAGTACATATTTTCTCCCAAATTCACCCAATTTACCACACAAAGTAAAGGGACGGCTCAAAATTTAATTTTTACATAATATGTTAAAGCAATTTTTGCGTACTTCAAAATACTGAAATAAAAAATGGGGTCACCATTTTAGATTTCAAGAAAAAAGACAAAAACAAGCATTTTTCAATTAAAATTTGATCAATTTGATGGCACATCTGCATCTGCATAATATCCCGCTTATATATTACACAGCGATGTGGCGCGTGATTAACCAAACGCGTTAGTAAAGCATGTGTTCAGTGTGGAATAAAATTTGTGTACGCAAAATGGGTGTAAACAAGTTTTTTGCATTTTACTAATTATGAAACAAAATTGTTATCCTGCAGGCATAAGTAACTACATCTGTGAGAAAACACCTAAAATGCATAGTGTATGCTCAGTCAGATTTGGTGTTCAGATTGTAAGCTTAATCTAAATACATGTGTATAATCCAAAATATTATTGAAATCATTAAAACCAAACTGAGAGCATGAATACATGCTAAACTAGTGTTTCTGAGGAGTGTAACATGTCTGTAAAGCTAAATACTGATATCGAGTTCAAATATTTGAGTAATTTAGAAATATAATGGAAACTGATATACACATAAATCAAGGGATAGGAGCTTTTGCTTAGCGTTATCAAGAATATATGCTAAAAGGTTTGGAGTTGATATATTATGTATCATGCATGCATGCATATAATATGTGATGGCTCACCCTGAAAGGGGGATTTTTTTACAGATGATATCAATTTTGATTTTATCATTTCATCTGTTACAGCATTTTCTAAGCATTAAAATGACACATTGCTTGTTGTAATTGATCAAGGCGGTCTAATATTACAACTGAAAATCTGCTGGAAATTCTGATTATTTTCTTTATTTTTGTGATGCCTATTTTCACCAGTTTCTTGAAAAGTGTTCTGTCGCAAAGTCCCCATTTTGAGGTGTGCCATCGCATATATCCATTCAACAATAAACTTTATATGAATTATGCATTGAAACTACATATTGGTTTGGGGATGAAATGTAGACATATCCCCCCCCCCCCCAATTTAGTGGCACACTGCATGCTAAGCAATTTCTAGAATGTGTGTGTAACCTTGACAACTGTAGCTTTAATCTTAACTGTAATTCCTACATGGCAATTTGCCATTTTTTTAAAATAAAACTGGTCTAGTGGGATTTGAACCGGGTCTCTGCGGATCTTGATTTGCATTTTATAGGCCCACAAGCTTATTGGATTTTGGATTGTAGCATGTTAGGGTGATATATAACTCAAGATTTTGAAATGTTGACATGAGCTTTTAGGGTTTTGGGGTGAATGTATATTAGGCTGATTTTGAAAAAATCGATTTTTTGATTTTCTAATGGGCAACCCTCTCATTTGGTGCACAATGGGTAAACAATACTACATGCAAATTTTTTTCACTTTTCGTGAATATTTAGGGGGTGCTACCGACCTTTGAACTTTTGTATGTAAAGCCTATGGGCTTTTAGGACTGTTATAAAA
>JXSR01S005247.1:54652-74029 GCA_000969725.1 Ophiothrix spiculata
AAAGATGTCAGCTCATCATCTTTGAAGGCTTTCTGCAAGAAAAAGAGTAAATAAATGATGGAAAAAGGAAATGTGGTATTGGGAAAGAAATGGGGTCATATGCAGATTAGAAACAATCAAAGACACACTGATTAAATATACAACATTCTATAGGCTGGATACAATTATTTGGACGAAGTAAAAAAAAATACAGGATGTGGTGGTATTTACAATCAATGGGGCTCAGCAGTTTTGTCTTTTGTTTACACTTTTTCATAAATATTTGTTTGTTCTATGTTAATGCATGATATGTTTTTCTGTTAGATCACTACTGTCAAACCAGGAAAACTGCTCAGTAAACTAAAGTCATCTGGAGTTCTGTCCAACCAATCACATACGCATGATGCACCATTACTCAGCAATTTTGTGAACAAACTATTATTTTGTGATCTAAAATCCTGTAAAACTGAAAAACAGCCTACTTCCAATTATTGTGCAGACCTCATTTAGCGATTATTAATGCACAGGCACATTTTGTAAGTCCAGAATTTGACCAAAACAGAGTTGGGAACAATCAGGGGTAGAAAACCCTAATCTTTAGAATACTGAATGCGATTACATGAACAGATGCGACTCTTCTGTACATCTTTGGGACCGATGGCTTTACATCCCCCAAGGACAACGATCTCTCATGAAATATTTACCCAATTCCAAATACTTCATGTAAGGGGAGGTAGAGAAGATCAAAAATCTGACCCAATGCTCCCACCAAATCAGACACACATCTTAGCAAAGATTCTGTGATTCCATTTCATCAAGGGGGCCCTCACCGGAAATAGAATCTGGGCCATTGCGTGTAAGGCGAGATCGCTAACACTGCACTATGGCATCCTTTATATACAAAGGCAAGATCATCCATAATTCCAAACAACTCTTGGAAAAGGACATCTAATAGTCTTGAAATCGGGTATGGTAACATTACTGTAGCAATCTGAGATATGTTATTCTGAAATTGTTCACAAAAGTGATTTACTAGTCTAATCCACATATTACAAGTTATTTGTATGCATAAGTCTATGGTAAAATGAACATCATACTCCTTGTATTATATCAATGAGTTACTTTTTAATACTAGGAAACTGTTGGAAAAAGTAAAGAAAAATGCTTTAGGAACTTATAAACAGGGTGTTATGAAGAAAAAAATACGAAACCTACCATTTGAGTTCCTACTGACAAAGCTAGATTTGCAACTAGTCTTCTTTCCTTTGTGGCTGAAAGAATGAAGATATTATAACTCGTCAAATATGTTCAATGCTACATAATGAATAGTCCTTGGTGTTTTATTCTTCAGATTCAGTAGTTCCTGTTTAAGTTCTGTGGACATTGTCATCTGGTCAACAATAACATGGTTCAACTGTCTTCCAAGTGTGTAGTTTTCAGAAGTTGGGCAGATATTGAATCCAGATGAATCAAGAGTGAATTTGTAATCTATATTTTTAAATATGCTTGATGGTTCATATCATTTCGTCGGTCACATCACATACTGTTCTATATGACAAAAGACTCATTTCGAGAAAATGGCATTTGAAATTCTTACGTAGACTTTCTGTCATAAAATAGCCTTTGCACTTAAGTTTTCTTCTGATACTAATTTATTTTTAAAAGAAAAGACTTTAAACTTGTTATTATGTTTAATTTTAACAAATATTACTACCTGTAACCCTTTTTGATATAGTTGTGAACTTATAGATCTCTATGTGAAAAGGCTTTTTTTACATTAATGATCTCTTAGTACAGTAATTGAATACGTCAAACTGCGCTATATGATATAGATCTGTATGTGAAAAAAATTTCATCGCGAAGTTCATATAGCGCACCATATAGATCTGTATGTGATGTGTTGATTACGCTATACTTAAGTACGTGATTTTTGCATATAGCGCAGTTTGTGAAACGCTAAATTGAAATAGACGCATATAGATCTAAATTAATTAATCATTTCTTGTTAATTAGGTTAAATTAAGGCCTGTAACTTGGTGGATATGAAGAAATCATAAATACATCAATCCAGACAAATTTTCTCAAAAAAGTCAAAAAATGTCGTATAGAACAGTATGTGATGCGACCGACGATTTTGACAATTTCTTTTCATATATCGCACATAAGCAATTTTGACTTGGTAAGATAATTAATGAATATTTTTTTCACATCTTAGGCACTTAGAACAGGATGATATTTTTTCATTTGTCAGACTGGCCCAGAAGAAAAAAAGTTGTCACATGCCTAATCAACAAAATTACCAAGTCTTAAAACAATTCATATCAGTTCATTTAAGAATAAAGTACAGAGTTCAAAAATGGGAAACAAAGCCTAGATACTTACATGGACCATTGAGTGCGTTTTCAACTAGAACTAATGCTGATAATGCATCCTAAAATTGAAATAGAGAGAAACATTACAACTCTAATCTGAAAAAAAAATCATCATTTATACCAGTACTTAAAAGATTCATTTAGACTAATCCAAAATTTCCACTTACGTGTACGTTTCGGCAAACACTGTTGCCTTTGTCAACACTTTGATGAGACTGACGCTGATTGAAGTTTCCTGGAAACGATGTTGGTGCTGCCAGTTGGTTTTACTTCCGGTGTTTTCAGCAAGATCTCATCATAAATGTGATTTAGAAAATATTGTCCTTCATCCCTGTTCATGGTGGTGCCCTCCTTCTTTCTTATCTCAATTGCCTCTTTTATCCAGCGTTTGTATCTGTTCTGTTCCTTGCCAATGATTATAGCTTCCCCCCAGCCTATGACGTGATTTTTGTCTACTACATGATCTGTTATAGCAGACTTATGAACAGTTGATAATGATGACTTTCTGCCTGCCCATGTTGTTACATTGCTCGATCGTTTTTCCACCTCTTTCTTATGTTCATCCCTTCTAACACCGAGTTTCCTGCCTGTTTCACCAATGTAGCTGAGATTACAGTTTTTACAAGGGAACTCATAAATGACATCCGTGGTATCGAAAATGTCTCTCTTGTCCTTGGGGTGAACTAACAATCGGCGGAGCGTGCAATTAGGATTCATGGCAGTAGCAATATTATATTGTTTAAGCGTGCGGGATATTCTTTCGCTAACGCCTTTAACGTATGGGAGAACTACCATTCCTTTACATTTCTGATCTGTGTCTTTCTTCTGCTTAGCCTAAGTCTTTGGAGTGTTCATCTGTTCGGTGACTCTGCTGAAAGACCAATCTGGATAACCGCAGATTTTAAGGGCTTCATTGATCTTAGCTTCTTCCTGGATTTTATCATCCTCCTCAGTTACTATCCTGTCCTTTCTATCATACAATGTTCTTATGATGCTAAGTTCAAGTTTGTGATGTAGCGGGTGATGGGAATTATAGTTTAAGTACTGATCGGTATGAGTTGGCTTTCTATGACATTTATGATGAGATCTTGCTGAAAACACCGGAAGTAAAACCAACTGGCAACACCAACATTGTTTCCAGGAAACTTCAACCAGCGTCAGTCTCATCAAAGTGTTGACAAAGGCAACAGTGTTTGCCGAAACGTACATGTAAGTGGAAATTTTGGATTAGTCTAAATGAATCTTTTAACTATTTATTCTACCAATCCTGATGAATCTATTCAACATCATTTATACCAGTCAACCAATCTATTAAAGGCATTTGATCAAACAAACAATTATGCAAATTTTGAGATGTGAGATGGATTACTGACCCATCATTGAGGGGTAAACCTCAATTCTCACATCATGAGTTTTTGTAATACTAAACTGTATAAAAGTACATTTTAAGAAGGGGATTATATAAATGTTGAATATGATGGTTACGTCCATTGACCAATAACTTGTGATTTTGGAAAAAAACAACCCACAGACATGTAATTTGTTCTTTTTTTGAAAGCCTACCATTTTTGAAAGCATGTTAAAAATATGCTTATGCAAAGGTTTTAATTTTTCTTAATTTTTGAAATTCAGAAATAAATTGTCAAATATTTGATTTGTGTCTTGACTTTGTTCAAATTTTGTCAAAAATTAAGACTTTTTACCAGGACTGTTTTTTACCAAACAGAACAGAAAATATCAACTCTATGATGAAAACAGAAAAACTGTTTTACTTACTAATCTCTTCTCACTGTACTTCTTGTCTGATATGATCCTTTTCTGTGGGTGAAATGATGGGAAAATAATTATCAAACATAGTCATTCAAAAAAATAAAAAAAGACATAGGGTCAATCTATAAACACATTATTCTACTTATACAATATTATAACTTGAAAAATTGATAACATAAAACGGCTAGAATAAGCCCATAAGTTTTTTGTCTAATGCAATATTTCTCTACTATCTATCTCTAAAATTTCAGTTGGAAGCACATTTAATTATTAAATGGGACATGCTGGGTTAAATTCCTCTTTGAGGATTTGGATTTCACTAATAAGACTCAGCCCATGAGAGAAAAACACTTATTTACACTCGTATACTCACCTGAGTGACTTTTGCTCACATTACAAAGAAAACTTCACTCAAACAGGAAGGGACATTGGCTTAAAAAATATGACATTCGCTACACTTCAGATTGAGTGGAAGCGAAGTTCGCTCCAAATATTCGTGGGTTTGTTTATTAAATCATCACAGCACTTCAATATGCTTTAGTGACATTTGCTTTCAAAGATTTAAATGATTTTCACGCAATTAGAGCAACATTTGCTCTCTGTTTTAACTAATAAATCAGAGCGAATGTCACTCGGGAGAGCGAATGTCTTTGGACACCAAGCCTAAGAGAATCAAAATCCTTTTTATAATCAGGAAATACAGCACAGCTAGGCTATTTAGGCTGTTACAACACATTCCCTCACATGATAAACATTAGCGTACACTTTTAATTCCTACCAAAAACATATTTTTCCAGCATTCAGCAAATTCATTCACTCACAAAGTATGAACTACATAAAATATTAATCAGTGTCTTGGTTTATTAACCCTTACCCTCCTACGTACTACACTACTACAGTGGCTTGCCATAGCTGGATATTGGATCGGGATAGGGGAGTCAGGGGTTCGAATCCAGAAATTTTGTATGAGGTATTCGGACTTAGACTGTATTTAAGCGTGCAAAAGTAAGGGTTATTGAGCACCATCAACGTATAGTATATATGCATCACTCGAACCCTTATCCTCCTACATACGTACTACAAAGTACTACATTGAGAAATCAAGAATTAGTCTAAGTCCGAATACGTCACAGACGGCGGATATAGATGGTCAGGAAATTGCTGCCAAAGCAGGCCACGCTCGGTGATAGCGGGGGTCAGGGGTTGAATCCCAGGGGGAACCAGATATTTTTTATGATTTATTCGAACTTAGACTGTATTTAAGCGTGCGAGAGTAAGGGCTATTATATGTATTCGCCGATCTAGCCTGCTACAGCAGACAAAGCCCACGTGAGTTTTACGAGTTCACAGCAACACATCTCAGAAGTTAATGCTTGTGGGGATTTTGCTTGCTGTGGTGTGCTAATTTGGCCACAGCTTGGTCAATTAATCTTCTATATATGGCTTTGGCATAAGCGAGAGTGTCAGTTCCCAAAATATATTGAGTTCCCTGGTAGTGGCATAAGCGAGAGTGTCAGTTCCCAAAATATATTGCGTTCCCTGGTAGTTATTATTGTGCAAGTATCCTGATCTTACCTTGGCAGTATTGACAGATGCTAACGCCATAAATTGTAAATGTTGAATGATATGTGTGATGGATTCGGCAATCAGCATCGTACGACGGTGGAATGTATGTTCAATAGACTGGCGAAGAAAAATAGGAGTTTGCGCATCAAAAGTACAAATAACACATTTAAAAAAGCCTGCTATTTGCTGTGTGTCTAAATACAAATGTATACTCAATAAAATTGCTAGAAGCAACATCTAATTGAGATAGCAAATTGGAATACGGTGAAATCGACATAGAATACATATGAAAAATTTACAACAATGAAGAATTATACAATATAACCTAAGTTGACTGCAGGCGAGATACCGGCAGTCTCCCCTCAGGGCGAAGGATACCCTAAGAGTTTGCTTACAAAATACAATACATTGTATTGTATTTTGTATTGTATTTCAGTGTCAACAGTGCTTATATTTATTTCGATTTTTTTTGAAATGTTTCCATATTTTTGAAACTAAATCACTGTTAATAGAATCACTAAAAATTAAACGGTGTTTAAAAATGAACACATTATACACAATTTCCAGATTTTTATTGGAATTCTTGTTTCTAATGATTTCAAAACATTTTCTTGCTTACAAAGATATTCACAATCAATTTTATTGGCTGGTTGTATACTTCGTCATGTGAGTGCAAGAAAGTCGTATCTGCAATAGCTGCCTTACGTTATGAATTTGGATTGCACACTGCATGACCTCCAGTCTTGGGTCAGTGGTTCTTCAGGTGAAATGGTTCTTCAGGTGACACTGTCCCCTGAAGAACCATTTCAAGAACCACTGACATAAGACAGGAACATTTTGAGGGATTTTTTACATTCTTTTGACAAGGTGTAAAATAAATATAATTTAGGGCACATTGCAGATACGACTCTCTTGCACTCACATGACGACTTGTACTAACCCTTTGAACACGACGAGCCGGTATACCGACACATGTGTACCGTAAACCTGATGAGCCAGTTTATCGGCTTTTAGGTCACATGTCAGAAACTTGATGTGTCTGTCAACAGGCATGGGTAGTTACAATTTTCAATGGTTTATTTATATCAGAAGACATCAATGAATCTTTGAACCCATGATTGATGGGTCATTTTGCTCTTATTTACTGGTGAAAAATTCCTCATATTTTCTTAAACTTGGATCACAATTTTCAACAAATGTGCCTTCTTCCACAGGCCACAATGTAAATGTCCAATATGTTGGTCGACACAAATAGTATTCTTTTGTGATTGCAGGTTATTGGAACAATCCAGACTACTATAAAATGAAAAAGTAAAGCAAGGGAAATCAAAATCAAAGTAAGTTAATGGGTTATATTTATTGTGTTTTTTAACTTCCGGGTTGGCCCGGGTCAGCGGTACAGATACATGTGGATCTGCAGGGTTCAAAGAGTTAAAATAATTAGGCATGGCCAGTTACAGATTGCATATGTGCACATTTAAATTTTTGACGTGTTTGAGATGTTACGATAGCTCCAACAAACACTCTCAAACGAACTGAACTCAAAGATTGACTGATTGAAGTGAAAGTTGAAACTAATAACTTTTTGGAAGCAATTTTCAGATGAACCTGAACACTAAATTGTTCCAACCATCTTTAAAATGCATATAAGAATTCCCTTACCTTGAGCATTTCAATAAGTCTACATAATGATAGCACAGCTGTTTTGGTCATGGGTTTGTTCATATGAGCGTGGAGATTCATGATGGTACGCACTAGGTTGCTAATGTTATAGGCAAAGATAAGCCCCTGTAAATAAACAAGAAGAAATAACAAGAAAACATGAAGAAATTCAGAAACAAACTGTGAATATAAACTCTCTTGAGCCCAATTTAATGATAGGAATAACACCATATGACATGAAAAACAATTGATCATTTTTATTTATTTACTAACTGTTGTTTTTGTGATTAGCCAGCGCATGTTACAATTACTACAGATTTTTGATATTCTTTGTATACAGGTATCCAAATGTTTTTTGGGTGGGTACCTGGGTACTCAAATATTTATATATTGACAAAATTGACTTGACAAACAGTGAGCCAATACCCAGCACATCAGTAAATAAGGTGGTATAGACATGTCGCTGCAAATCTTTTAATGTCTTTCGGCTGATATTGTTCTATGTTCTCTTCTCTGATTTATACACTGCAATTTCAGTTTTGTTAAATGATAAATGCTGAAAATGTGACGTAAATCAACTCCCATTTTGATTTGTGACTGATGTTTCGCTCCAATGACCAATTCCTCTGACTGTATTACAGTCCAGACTGCTATATTGGCTACTGAATTCAATACCAGGGAATCAAAGCTTGAAAGCGGTACCTGTTTCATAGGACTTGTCTGCAGTTTTTTACACAGGCATTTTCGTCATGTGAGTGCAAGAAAGTCGTATCTGCAATGGCTGCCCTAAGTTATATTTATTTTACACCTTGTCACAAGAATGTGAAAACCCCCTCAAAATCTTCCTGTCTTATGTCAGTGATTCTTGAAATGGTTCTTCAGGTGACACCCTCACCGCTTTCAAGAACCGCTGACCCAAGACTGGAGGTCATACAGTGTGCAATCCATATTTATGACGTAAGGCAGCTTTTGCAGATACGACTTTCTTGCACTCACATGACGATTTTGTTATTCTAGGCCAAGTCGTTAATGCATAGGTTAGAACTCACTTCTGCATGAAACTGGCAGTATGATAAAATCATGTCATACAGAAGTGTACAAAAAATAAAGTGAATGTAATATGTGACCCGTCATATCGAAAGGTACCATAAGGGTCCATAAATGAAAATTGATTTTTTTTTGTCCCGTCTGAAAGATTATATTTTAGCTTTAAAATTACACCTTGCTTTTGGTTATTGGATGTTCGATTGCAAAGTTACATCTAATTGGTAAAAGGCATTGGGCTGATTCAGAAAACTATAATTTTTAAAGTTTCTGTACTGATAAAACTTGAATGGAGAAAGGATTTTTATCTCGGTTTTTAAACATTTGTTCTATTTGAATACACTTCAAAGGTAACGTTCCTGATGAAATTAGAAATTTAACATTGGACGTGATTTTTGACTATGCTCAGCTTCAATGGCCCGTATCTCGTAATTAACTATGCCGACCTTAATGTACCTTTCAATATGACAGGTCACATATGTGAAGTAATAACTCACATGTATATACAATGTACACTTCGCTGTCAAGTCCTCTATAACCGTGCTGGCTTGCGTCAGACTAGACTCCATACGAATCATCCATGACGACACTTGCATATAATACACTTGCACATCCCTGAAAACAAAAATCATGAAACAAACTTTAATTACAAAGTTATTTCAAAATTAACAAAATTGATGTAACTTACTTTTTTTATATAAACATTAAACAGTTTTTCACAACTGAAACCCAACCTCAGCTTAAGCAACTATCCTACTGGACTATGTTGACTGGATTATTTCAAGATGCTAAAAAGTATTCTTTACTGAACATCTTTAGCAAAATTTATGAATTATAAAGATGTACATATCAAATAAATTGCAACACTGGGCACATAAACGCCTAATGCCTTCACCCCTGAATGCTCTCTATAGCAAATCATTCATAACTAGCTCACTGGGCTAATACTTAGCTGTCAAGTTTCTTCATGCGTATATATTTAACAAATTCTTGAATAAACATACACCTATACTGTCATTGCAAAAAGCTAATATTATTTTTCTTAAAAAAAAAAAGAAAGAAAGAAAACCAAACCTTGCATTTTTCCTGTAAACAAGAGGTTTTAATAAATAAAAGATTCCATCCCAATAATGCAACCTCAAATGGTTGTGGGTAATCACAAACATCTTTCCATTTTCAATAGTACCCACAAACCTGTCACTAGTGGTTCCTCCCAAAAGTGTACCAGTGGTGTGTGGGGAAAAGGCATTCTCCAAGTATGTTACAGATCAATGAATGAAGTGTCTACTTAAATCTCGGAACCTTTGCACTCGGATCCAACATTTACAACTGCAGCCCATAACGGGCTACTTTTTCACCAGTAACTTTGTGATCACAGTTAACTTAGACTACGACTAAAGCATAATTCATATATGCAATGCAATATGTCGCATTTCCAATCATTTTCACCACAAACCGCACTGCAATTCAACCTCAAAATAGAAATGGACTGCAGCAGCAGACAACATGAAAACACAATGACAGTAAATGTTTTCTCAACTCAGTGTGCGTTGACGCAAGTTGTGCTGCATATTGATCAGAACTGCTGAAAACTCCCATCATCTACACATGCTTGGTGCATTTGTGACAAGTCGTCATGCGAGTGCAAGAAAGTCGTATCTGCAATAGCTGCCTTTTGTCATTAAATTGGATTGCACACTGTATAATCTCCACTTGGGTTAGAAGCTTTTGAAATGGTTCTTCAGGTGACATCCACATGCTTGGTGCACAGGGGTTGCCTTTACACTTTTAAATCCACCGGACAGAAGGACCAGTAAGTCTCAAAATCCACAGGTCCTTCACTAAATTTACAGGTCCTTCAGAAAGACTTTTAATTCCAAAATGAGTGACAGCCTAAAAATACGATGGGACCGAAGGACCATCTCATTGCTGAACTGGTCGGTCCTTCCGAAATTCTGTCGGTCGGGTCCGACGGTAAAGTCGAACCCTGGGTGCATTTGTGAAAAGTCGTCATGCGAGTGCAAGAAAGTCGTATCTGCAATCACTGCCTTTTGTCATTAATTTGGATTGCACACTGTATAATCTCCAGCCTTGGGTCAGTGGCTTTTTGAAGAACCATTTCAAGTGCCACTGACATATAACAGGAACATTTTGGGGGATTTTTTTCAAATTCTAATGACTTGGTGTTAAAAACATAACTTAAGCAGCCATTACAGATATGACTTTCTTGCACTCACATGACGAAGTGTGAATTCAGCTTTACTCGGATGTGGAGATTTTTTCTTCAATTTTAGCAAAGGGCTACTATACAGAGGTTAAGTTTCCACACTCTAAAGCCAAAATGATAAATGTTGTCAGAGCTTGGAACAGTTGATACTCACTTGATAAGGTTTTGACTCTTGACTTGTAAAAACATCTGCGATGTATGGACTACAGCTTGTTGTGATTTCTTGTCTAAGAGACGTGAGATGTGCGGTGAGAGGCTCTTGAGTAAGAACTGATTGGCTGACCATACTATATTCCCCGTCAAGGTAATGGCTGGAATCTGAAATATGCAAGTCAAAATATGTAGGTTTTTGTAGGTTTTCAATGATGCTGTTTTTTTGTATACATTAACAATGTCTTGTGAATTTCTTAACTGTCAATTAGAAAAGAAAAGAAACTGAAGAAAATCAAAAGAACTAACAAGTATGAAAAAAAAAATTATATGATGTTGAAATCCCTCCTTCTTGAAGAACTTCTGCCTTTTTTCAACGAAAAAGAACCACTTTTTAACATGATAACAATGAATTATTATTTAAATCTAAAAATGTCCTTACAAAAGAACTTGTTAAAGTGTGTATACCAAGAGCATGTGTGATTTTCCATGAATAATTTAATGGCAGATAGTGCATGTTAATTGGCTGCTATTGGACACCTTGCAAGCTGCGTTATCGGGGACAGCTCACTAGTCCCACAACTCGCTAATCCAAAGGGTTACAACAAGCCAATTAATTGGAGTAGTCAATGGATTACTAGTCCAACAGCTCACTATTTGGAATTGTAATTTAGGCTCGCTAGTCAGAAAATTCTAAAAAAAGGCTCACTAGTCTGAATTAATAAAAAGGCTCGCTTGTCCGAATTTTGAAAACAGCTCGCTAGTCAGATTTTATAATAAGGCTTGCCATTTCAAAGTTGTAAGTTAGTCCCATTTTTAAAAAGGCTCACTAGCTCTATTCAAAATTTGGCTATGAAGTCTTTCTTAAAATTTGGACCATCAAGCTATTTTTGATATACGGACTAGGGAGCTGTTTCTAAACTTAGGACTAGTGAGCCCTTTTAAAAAATTGGACTGGCGAGCTTGTTCTGATATTCGGACTAGTGACCCTTTGAAATAGTGAGCATTTTACAAGGTTATATTGTTCATTGATGGAATGACGAGTTAAGACAAGCGAGTCATCGGACTAGTGAGCCGTTGGACTGGCGAGCAGACCCAGTGTTATCCATTGTTGGTTCAATTGTAGAGTCGCCATGGTGATATATTTGTTTTGTATTATTTGCACGAAATATTTTGTGGGAAATTTCAAGATTATAATAGTGCGCTCACCTTCTTGTAAACATCCCACAATGCTCTGAAAACTTTCTTGTCTATAACACGAAAGATCTGGTATTGTAACACATACATTCCACATATACCGACATAGGTCAACCTTTGATCAGTTTCATTTACTTCACCTGGAATAATACATAAAATAGGAAATAAATGTTAAATCAATAATATTTTTTGATTCAGACCTAAAGTTGAATTTATATTCAAAATGCATCCTGTTTAAAGTGGCAACAGTCCACATGTACGCTTTCAAAGTTTTGAGTTCACGTTCACGAATCACTAACACAAACTGTACCCCCTTACAGTGAAATTGAGTCTAAAACAGGTTTAACCCTGGAGATCTCATGTTCAAACCTGATGTTCACCCACTGTATACAACAGAACACTGCCTTTAGTGAAACAAATTCCTACACTAATGGGCTCTGTAGTGAAGGACTTTAAAAAAAATAATAATAATTATAAAAAATACTAATAATTCGTTATGTGAGTGCAAGAAAGTCGTATCTGCAATAGCTGCCATTTGTCATTAATCTGAATTGCACACGGTCTAATATCCAATCTTGAGTCAGTGGTTCTTGAAATGGTTCTTCAGGTGACACGTCACCTGACGAACCATTTCACGAACCACTGACATAAGACAGGGAATTTTTGAGGGATCTTTTACATTCTTGTGACAAAGTATGAAATATAAATAACTGAGGGCAGCCTTTGCAGATACGACATACTTGCACTCACATGACGTATTATGGTTTATTTCAAACTCTAATTGTGACCCGCAGGTCAAAGTGCTAACTTTTATATTATTAAACACACTTAAACAAACACAACGCAATTTGTAGGCTGCAGCTTAATCAGCGCCAATATTGCAACATTGAAACAGCTTTTTACAAACATCTAACCATGTAGGCAATGAGGATAAAGTGCCTTGCCCAAGGACACAACACGTTGACACAAGTGGGGCTCGAACTCACAACATATGGATTTATCCACTTGGACACATATGCTCCTCCGGCATGTGTGGAACTGTTAGTGAGATTCAGAGTTAATTCATTAAAAAATGTAGTTTAAAAACAGACATGGTTACAACAAACATACCTAGTTTGACACGATTTAGAAAAACATTACTGTCAACAATCACAAATTGTTGGGTGTAATTGACTGTATATTCACTGTTGGAACTTTGTAGTTCTCGCTAGCTCAGTTGGTTAGTTCTTGGACTGTTAAACACGAGCTGTATTGATCCTGTTGATAGTTTTGTGTTCAAATTCAGCTGGAGCTGAGTGTGCGAAAACTGTATAATCTATGAGGGTATGAATTACTCAAGCTAGGGTTCCGCCAATGTAGGCCACAGTAAGCCCTTTGGCCCCAGGGAGTCCAGGTAGTGATTTAACCCAATGATTAGACTAACTGTATATGCTCTGTAAAGTGTGCTGAGGCCGCGTGGAATTACAAGTCAGGGGAGGCATAGTGCACTATAAATCACCTGCATTTTTTAAATTTGTATTTCTGCATGCTTAAAAACTTTCAATTACCTAATTTTTTATACCAAACAACCTAGAATCCTCAAAAATTCATGCTTGTATAGGTGACTTATCTATTCAATATGCATAAATCCATGTTTCTTCAACTCATTATCACCATGTAACTGTATAGAATATTTTCAGGTGAAAAGTGTTCAGATAAATGAACATAAATGTATTTAAACTCTGTTTTATGCACAGACAAAATATAGTATTATATACACAACACAGCATATTTTCAAATACATAGAGTGCAATTCTAGTTTTTGAATAAAGGTTTTGTGCGGAAATGCTTAGTACCAACAATGTGCCAACAATTAATACTGCACAAAATATTCTCTCTCAAAAGCTTACCTATTCTGGGTTCAGTTTGTGAAAATACTGTTCTAATGTTATAAGCAAACTCTTCATTGAAGTAGGAGTTCTTGGATACTCCCATGCTCCCTTCATCAAAGGCTTGCTCTACACAATTCTGTATGCATCAAAAAATCAAGAATGTGTAAAGAAATGATTATCCAAATTTATCTTCTAACTATTCTGTCGGATGCAGTTGTTGAATTTGGCGTACTCATTCATTGTTACTGGCGTGAAACTTACTGTGCGATGTCTATGGAGTGAACCAATATTTCCAAAATATTTTATATTTCCGCTCTGATTCATTAAATTTTTCTCACAATAAAGTTGCAGGACACATTTATCAAAGAAAGGGATTGATACAAATATTAATTTAGCTGCAAAGATCAATTTTGTAGACTTTGTCATTCACCTCCAATGCAATGTTTCACGCCACATGGAACAGCCTCAATTGACCAATCAGAAGACAGGATTCAAGTCTGTGACATCAGTGCGTCCAACAGAATATCTTACTGGACAAGAATGAAATTGAATCAAATATTTCAATGATTGTTATGTTTCTATTAAAGCAATACCATAAAGTGTTAAAAAGAAGCAACCCAATCACCCATGACTTTTGATTTTTTTTAGCTTATTTGGTATGTTTTTGGTAGATATTAATACCCACCAAATGATTTGGCTTAAATATGCTAACTTTTTCTGTTATGACCATTTGTTGAAATAAATTTGATATCCCAAATTTAATTCCACGTGTGTTGGTATAGAAAAGAATACACAAAAGCTTAATATCCATTTTTCTGTGGCAAAACAAGTTTTTGATGAAATACACATGAAAATGTTTCTAGATAGTTACATTCCTTCATTTTAGGCTATTTTTACTCAAAACCATTTCTGATCAAAATCTTATAGTATTGCTTTAACGTTACTTCTTTGGTGAAATCTGTAGTAAAACATGTGCCTTGCACATAAATATATGGGGTAGGGATTCAGCGCCATTTTCATTCCAGCATTAGGCGGTATAGGCAGTTTGCTCTATGTACCCTCTTTTTATATCTCTGAGCTAGCTGTAAACCAGGGGTTCTCAATTATTTCTTACAATGTGTCACATAAATGAGAAAATTGTAAGTTAAAGCACCACATGCATTCATCCATTTTTCAGTGTATGTCTAATGCATTTCTTTGTTTTTGAGAGAGCAAAAGCGCCAATCTGTAACAATCAGAGCGCAAAATTTGGCGTGTTCGCCGCTAGTTCAGAATCAGTGGGTGCTGTTAACTATCAAGCTTCCTGACATGAGGAATGAAGTCATTTGTTGGCTCTGAAAGAAGCTTAGCTAGGTTAAAGATACTTATTCTGATAACCTTTTATAGCGAATGAACATAGCTTGCCAGTCAACCTTTTGACAGCTTAATTGGTTTTGCTCTGGTGCTCCAACATTCAATTGAATACGCCAGTACAAGAAAACCCAACTCCAATAGCTCCCTTCTGTAAATTATACTTACAAAATATAAATGCAAACAAATTTCTGAAAATGCTTTCACATCAGTAAAAAGCATTTCTATGTCTATATCCAAATCATAGTGTCATATTTGACCTTGTAGTTGACTTTTTTTAGACATTGTTAGATAATTGTTATAGTATATAGTTGCTATATCTAAACAGCCAGTACAAGAAAACACCAACTCCATGAGCTCCCCTCTGTAACTATATACTATAACAATTATATAACAATGTCTAACAAAGTCAACTACAAGGTCAAATTGACACTATGATTGGGATATAGACATGTGAATGCTTTTTTTGTGTTGTGAAAGCATTTTCAGAGATGATATTTTGTAAGTTTAATTTACAGAAGGGAGCTATTGGAGTTGGGATTTTTTTGTACTGGCATATTCAATTGTACATACAGCTTGTCCCAATATTATTGCAACGAGCAAATAAAAAATATTTAAAAATAGTTGCCAAAAGATTAAATCATAGTAATATAGGTTTACAAAAGTAGAGTAAATACTCTACAACATGCTTTTCGTCCCGTTTAATTTTACCACTCCAGTTCAAAGATATGAAGAATTTAAGAAAGCCCTTTAAATCTACTTTGGTCCAATTTGTAAGTTTAGACTTCCAGCTAAAGAAATGCAAACTTGAAATGAAGAGAATTCTGCAATCAATCCAAATAATCTTACCTGACCTGGGGTCGATTTCACTAACGTTAAGCACTTACGAAGGGTTTTCCCGTCTTTGTGAAGTCTAGTTGTAGTTACGAGCTGAACCCTTCGTTAGCTACGATGCATCGTAATGTTAGTGAAATCGACCCCTGTACCTAACATTAAGTGATATTTTAAGTTCATTTTTAACTTAAAGGTGCAATTCATGATTTTGATGTTGCCTCTATTTTAGCTAAATAAAAGGAAGAGTACAACATAAATATATACTGAAAATTTCACTTGATTCCGACTGTTCGTTTCCAAGTTACAAGCTTTTTCAGCATTTTGAAAATCCCCATAGACTACTGTGTTGTAATTACTGTCGGGGCCCCGACAATAATTAGAAAATGACACATTTTCTCACTTTTCTCAAAAATGCAAGCACATATGAAAAAATGGTTTGGGGATCGTAACATATACCACTTGAGGATTCATTTAAGCCAAAAAACTCACATTTGATAGAGGTGACCTTGAGGGTGAAAAGTGGATCATGAATTGCCCCTTTAAATAGGTCAAAATGTTCAATTAGGCCATGCGTTGTAAGCTGGCACCGATTTGCGTTGCGCAGTGATTTTTGGATTATTTTGCACCTTTCGAGTTTGAAATTTCAATAACTTTTTAACTAAATACCCCACCCTATCAAAAGTAGACATTTTCTAAGAAAATTGAACAAGGAATCCAAATATGACATTGAAAAAAGTGTAGGAGGTAGGGTTAACAGGCCAGCTTTGAGAATGTTTGTATTTTTTCTTAAAATTTTCATTTTCTTCTATCATTGCATATCACCTAACCCTCTACTGCTACCCTCCAATTCTTATCTGATTTGAAATCCTCATATAATTCCCCTCCAGAAAATGTATACTCTAGTAAGGTCTTACTTATTACATTGAAGGTAATTCAAGTCGAATTTGTGTAAAATTTTGGGTGTAAAAATAATATTTTAAAGTCAACATTTTCAGATCTGACATGCAAACCCTACCTCCATATGCCATATTTGGATTCCTTGTGCAATTTCTTTTCAGAAAATGTATACTCTTTATGGGGTGGGATGTTTAGTTCAAATTTTATTTTGATTTCAAGCTTGAAAGGCACTGAAAACTGTATACAAATAACTGCGCAATGCAAATGTATGCCAGTACCAGGTAGATTAATCATAATTTTAATGTAAATATTAACAATTCTTCATATATCCAATATTTTTACATAACAATAAGTAGCTAGATGGTTTACCTTTAAAATAAGACCAAAATGATGAGCTTGTGTCACTCCTATATAAAATTATTTAAGTTTGACCATTTTGATGTATCATTCTCCATAGACTTTGTACACACCGCTTCCGCCACCTCCGCTTCCACCACCTCCACCACCCTTGGTGTTCCAGAAACAAAGGCACATAACTCTACCACCCACAATTCTATACTTATGGTTTTAACACCACACAAAGGTGCATGTTTTAGCTTTAAAAAGACACCAAAATTATAAGCATAGCTCATGTAGTTAAAAAGTTATAGTCAACTTATGAAGATGCCATCCGGAAAAGTGCAACGCCACCACCTTTTTCCTAGTGTCAGTTCCAGACGCACGACCATTAAAGTGCGGATCTTCCTGATTCTTTCATATTCCTTGAATCTGTTACTTCTGGTGCGACAATCGGGTACTTTAGGACACAATTTCTACCAAAAGAGTTGAAAAAAGTGATTCTAATGAAATGTGTCAACCAATAATAAGTTTTTACCCGAAATCACGTAAGAAATTCGAAGACAAAGGAGTTTAAGAACTCAAGGAAGTTAATGATTCATCTGGACCGTCAAGGGGACGCAACAGGTTGACTAAACCAGACGCAACAACCTGCTTAATATCAGCAGATCATCATTAAATTGAGTCCTTATGTCATGACATGGGTTCAAAGGGTGCTTCTCCTAATCATGTGATGTTTTTAGCAATTTCCATTCAACGTGTGCCAAATGACGTCACCAAAGGTGAAACTTTACAGATTAACAAATCAGACCATCAAGATTTTGTTGGTCTTCACAAAATGCGCCATAACTTTTGATTCAGAGATCCAAATTAAACAAAACAAAAATCCTGTAAAAGCCAATGGTCTACTCTAACATATTATTGTAACGTTTGCTCACCATTGTGCTCTGTTCTCTCAAAATAAAAAAGTTTGTTGCGTTTTTATTAGGACACCCTGTAGTAGGCTAGAGCTTATATGGCTCAGGTTAAACAAAGTGCTTTTATTTCGGTCTACAACAAAGATTGTAATGTGTGATTTCTCAATGAGGACTGACCTGGAAGATCATGCCATCTAGTAGTTGTCCCTGGAGACCCATCAAGAGTTTCTCAAATGGCCTCAGCTTAGCATCCTCTACACCAAACCTTGTGGGGTTGTGATGCACTGATTTCAGCATTCTGTTGAAAAGAAACAATTGGAAAAGTGATGTTCTACCAAATTGAGATACAGAAAAATTGTTTAGCCAAAAAAAAAAAGAACTCTGTCTCAGCTTCCTTAGGCCCAAAACCCTAAGCGCAAAAAAAAAAGAACTCTGTCTCAGCTTCCTTTAGGCCCAAAACCCTAAGCGCCAAAAACAAAAAATGAACTCTGTCTCAGCTTCCTTAAGCCCAAAACCCTAAATGCCAAAAAAAAAAGAACTCTGTCTCAGCTTCCTTAGGCCCAAAACCCTAAGCGCCAAAAACAAAAAATGAACTCTGTCTCAGCTTCCTTAAGCCCAAAACCCTAAATGCCAAAAAAAAAAGAACTCTGTCTCAGCTTCCTTAGGCCCAAAACCCTAAGCGCCAAAAAAAAAAAAAAAAGAACTCTGTCTCAGCTTCCTTAGGCTTAAAACCCTAAGCGCTACACATTTATTTTTTTTAGTCAAAAAGGCTATGCGCTACGCGGAAATCATTTTTTTATTTCGTTTTTAGGTCACTATTTTTTTTTCCAGCCACATTGTTTCCCTTTTTTATCTCTCGATGTAAGAAAAAAAAAATAAGAAAACAAAAATCTCCTGAAAACCTTTAAAAAAAAATGTGGTAAAATTGTTAACCACATGCGCGCGGGAAGCTGAGACAGAGTACTTTTTTTCTTTGGCCTTACATCCATGATCACTATTTTACATTACCATTTTGGTGATTAAGATCCGTTCATGTCAATAATTTTGGAACTCCCTATATTTTAACCGTGTTCTGAATGCCAATATTCATTTATGCATGTTTGTTTATCATTGAAATATTTTACAGCCATCAAATTATATCTGAATTTTGTGAAGTACATTATAAGCAATCTTTGAAATAAAAATCTAAGGAACTTTGAAAAACA
>JXSR01S005248.1:26875-39536 GCA_000969725.1 Ophiothrix spiculata
GTGAACTATTATCAGACATTATACTGACAAACAATGTTGATAGCTTTATCTTTATTGGAAATAAATAGAAGGTGTCTATTTTACCATGCTGTGTAATATCTTTAAAGGAAGGGTGCAATTGATTTCGGAAACCGACTGATGAACCATCGAGCGTGTGGTACCAATGGATGGCTATGACTCTCCCGAGTACATTGGTACCAAAACCATTCAAAGCATACCTCGTATGATGTCAGAGTGACGTCATGTCAAAAACGCGAAAATCACTAAAAATCGCCAAAATCATGATTTTTCGCTATTTTTTCAAGCAAAAGTTAGATTTAATGGCAATGATGTGTGTCAAAACTATGCTTACACATGTTCATACTCTAAATAAAGCAAACAAATGAAATAAAACATATTGGAAGTGTATCCTGGAAGAAAAAAGACAAAAAAAACCCAATTTGTATGTAATTTCAATAGAAAATCAGGTTTTTTTCTGTACCCACCACGCTATTACCAACGCCGCGTCATAACCCTAGTCCATTTTTTAAAAAAATGATCATAAATCGAGCGCAAGGCTTGAAGGGGAAAAGTCGAGAAGTTTCAATGTGAAAAAATAACAACCGGCGGAAATATAACAAAACATGTCGGGGGGGGGGCTGATTTCTCCCTGGCTCTTTTAGTGTTTATTAAGGGAGGTCGGGGTTCACGATTTTTGAAAAATTATTTTCATCATAGTAAACTACATTAGAGTATACATTTTTAGAAAGGGAATTTCACAAGGAATCTATTTATAGCATCAGTTTCTTGATTTAAGAACTCGAGTTTAAGCAACTTACCATAAACGAGATATTTTGTCTAACTTTTTTGAACAAGCCTAGAAAAAATATTTTTTGGCCAAAATGTTCAAAAATTCATTCATTCATTCATTCAATACTTTATTTCAATACGGTAAAATCAGATTCAACAGGGTTGTTCTTCCACTGATCCGTAATTTACAAAATAACAAGGTAAATACAAATGAGATACAGTTAGATTACAATTTAAAATTTAAAATTGATAAAATTGAAAAGTGATAAGAGGAATATACAGTTCAAGTTGCTTACTAAACATATTTTGAGGATAAAAAAATAATAATTGAACAAAGCATAATATACAGTTCAACATTAGTAAAACATTTTTACATACTTTAAAAAGTAATATATTTATATATTTGAAATAAAATTTAAAAGGGAATTAAGAACGTAAGTGTAAAATAAACAATTCGTTTAAGAACTGAATAACGCATAGGTTTTGAGTTGAAAAACATACTGAACATCGATTCATAAATCATAGTTGCTCATAAATTAATGCACTCAATTCTGATCATAGATACAAACTTCTGCAAGAGCAGGAAAATAGACGACCGCAGGTGGATAACCCGCAGCCTACCCCTAAGGTGGAAAACCGTAGGAGCTTACAAGGAGCGAATAAAATATATGATCAGAATTTTAGTATTGCACTTAACGATGGTAAACGTTTACTAAAGATTCAGTATTTTTATAATTTCAATCATTTTTGTATTTACACTTAAAATCAGAAACAGAGCGCGATCGTTTTACGGTTTCTGGTAGGGAATTCCAGGTTATTGCACCTCGGTATGAAACTGACCTTTTCATGAAATCTGTTTTTGGTTTGGGAATAGTCAAGTTTTGATATCCACGTAGATTATAACGACAGTCCTTTAGCGTAAACCTTTCTTTAAGGTAGTTAGGCACTTGATCATTAATAACTTTGTACATTGTTGTGGAAAGATGAAAGGCCTGTCTTTCCCTCAGATTTTGCCAGTTAAGAGTGTTTAATGCTTCTGTACTTGAGTCAAATCTTGTTACACCCGTGATAATTTTGGCAGCTCGATTCTGTAATTTTTGAACCTTTTCATTGATTGTGTCATTACAAGTGCCCCACACTGTATCACAATAGTCATAATTTGGAGAAACAATACAGTTGTGTATCAACTTAAGCGAATGTAGTGGGACAAAAGGCTTTGCTCTTTTCAGAAGAAAAAGTGAAGAGTTTGTCTTTTTAATAACATTTTGGGCGTGATCAGACCAAGAGAGGTTTTCATCAATGGTAATTCCAAGGTGCTTGCAACACTTAACCCGTTTTAATTTTGTGCCATTGATACTTATATCAATATCCATATCACTTACATTGTTCAATCGCTGTCTAGATCCCAGAATAATAAATTCGGTTTTGTTGACATTCAAGCTTAATTTATTATGTACCAGCCATTTTGCCACTTTATCAAGATCATTGTTCAGATGTTTGTTAAGTTCAGCGGCATTTTTACCCACTGTATATAATGCAATGTCATCTGCGTACATGCTCACTGTGGTTGTATCGGAAACATGGTTGGGGAGGTCATTAATGTAAAGGATAAAAATAGGTATAAGTCATCTATATCAATGGTACTAGTGAAATTTTGGTAAAAACCCTGCACAATCACATAATGTGTACCAGAAATAGTCTGCTATTTTACGGTTTTCTTAAAAATTCCATGGAAAATGTGCTGCCGGGAAATTGCAGCACATTTTCCAAGGAATTTTACCGAAAGCCGTAAAATAACGGAAAATTTTATAGAAAGCCGTAAAATATCAATAATTTGTATAGGGTATTTATACCCTAATTTACGTCCGATTATCCGTCAAATCACAGCTTCCCGTAACTTTTCCCCAGTTATCCAAGGGCGTAGATCCCGGGGGGATGGGGATATATTCCCCAATATTTGACAAGCAGAGGATGATCCATATAACCATTCCAAAATCATGTTGTACATATTATGAACAAAAAATCAGCACATGTAGGCTTATAATGTGAAAGTTATTTGAGTAAACATGAATTTTATATTTTAATGGCTTTTTTACGTGGCAAATCATCAACCCCAATATATATAACTTTTATCTAAGATTACAAAGTCTGTCCAATTACATTCTTTTTACAGTGTATCTATTCTCCCTTTCCACAAACACTAGTAACTATTGTGATTTAATGGGCAAAAATTATATTTTCGATCAAACAACAAAATACAAAAGAGTTCTATATCAATAAATAGAAGAGGGCACATACCACGTGAATAAAAAAAAATTGTGCACGGCTTAAAGATGACGTTGATCATGATATAAGCACCAAATCATAAATTTATTGTTGTTTTAGTAGATATTATCTTTAATCTGTGCACAATTTTTTTTTGATACACGTGGTATAGCAAGTGTCTTTCTTTGAAGTGGGAGGTTGTTTCTTTTCCCCCATGAAAAGATAATGTTGGTAGCTTTTCATATACTATATAAGAAAGTATTTGTGGAGATGGATAGAGCTTGGTATTTTCTTTTCGTGGCTTTGCATCTTGTCTTCACAGAAAGATGTTAGCTTTTAAGGATACAGCTTGGCATTCCCATGTGTTAGAGTTCATTACGTAAAATAGATCAAGGGGGCAATAAACCTAATGTTGAACCACTTATTTTGATCATGTATATAGGATACACCTTTCATTTCAGGAGAATATAACTTGACATTTTCTATGTAAAACCATATTGGAAAGTGTTTGTGGAGAAGAACAAATTGGTATTTCCCATATAGAAATATATGTAGGGAAGGGTGCCGCTTTTTTCCCTTAACAAACCCTTCCACCTAGAATGCGTCTGCGTATTTGTATCGGGTGGCTTTACGCCGACGCATCATTTGAATACCTAAATAAAACTCTTTAGTAAAATATTAAGTGATTTTTGTGTGTGTCATTCCTCTTTAGTGAAATTTCGTAATCGTAACCATCAGTAGTCTTAAAATGGAATTACAATATGTCATAAAAACGCTTCAACAAGTAAAACAAGTATAAAAAGTATACAGCTATTTGTCAACCGCCTTATCAAAAATTGACAGAAAAAGACGAATTTTCATATACAATTCCATGTGTTAGAGTTCATTACGTAAAAATGATCAAGGAGGCAATAAATCTAATGTTGAACCACTTATTTTGATCATGTATATAAAATTATTAAGCTAAACTAGCAGATAGGCACGATAGAAATGTTACCTAATGTTGAAGATACACTTGGGAAATAGCTACAATACCAATTGAGTGTGTTAATTTACTCATCAATTGCCAAGCTAGGAAATATCAAATGACTGGAAGTAGAAAAACACTTTTGAAAAATTTAGTAGCTATTTTTACGATTCGAGTATCGTAAAAAAACATGGTCATCAATAATATGTGTTGCCGGTCTCTTCACAATGATTGCTGATTTACACAGATCTTCTTGCTGATGTTGATATAAAAGTGGTTAAATAACTTTTATACATGTTTCAACGTTTCCCATCTCAATAAAAGAGTAAATCAAGAAGCATTCTGTTATAAAAAAAGAAATTAAAATTGGTGGTAAATAATCATATAAGACCAAATCGAGATATTTTGATATCATAATAAAGAATACCCTGTTACCTCGATCATAAGAACATGTTACCTCGATTATAAGAACACATTCAATTCTTGATATGGCAAACCATTACTGTTTTGGAAACACAAAATATGAAAGTACTTGATGTCCTAGTGAATAAAATATAACAGGTTAACAGGAGGACCATTGTAATTTTTCACAACATCAGGATTTGAAGCTGAGCTGAGGGGGTTCTTATGATCAAGATTATAGGGTATTCATTTAAATTTTTTCCAAGATTCAAATAATGGTCACCACGCAAAAACTGCAAAGCAATGAAAAGTGGCTAATAGCGTCTGTTTCCACTGTGCATTGTTAAATAAACTAATAAAAAATCTATGAAATCTGTATCAAAAAAGACACTGCCTTAACCATTTTTAACAATCAATTACCCTAATCAGGACGGTACAGCATACGGGTTAAAGCAGCCCCTAGAGTAGATCTGCGTTCGGGATTTTGATATATATGGAACAAAGTATTACAATATTTGGTTAAGAAATTCGAGTATTTTTATTTACATATAAAAATGAAATTAGATCACTCCATCTGATTGACACTCAGCCAATAAGATGGTAACATTTGTTGTATTTTGGAAAGTTGATATCAAGAAAGAAGTATAAGTATCTCTGTTTGCTTGTAATTCTACCAACCTAGTTCAAATAAGTAAGATTGGTGTTCTACACTGATATTGTATTTTCGATTTCGGAAAGTGTGTTATTTCTTTCTTTCTTTCTTTCTTCTTGTTCTTTTCTTTTTCTTTCTTTTACTTTTTTAATGAAACCATATTGATATTTCCTAATTTGACAATTACGCTTTGGTATATTATTTGTTTCCCAAAAGATTTCGGCTATACGGTTCAATTAATAACACTTAATGTATACTGCCTGTATCCAAATTCTTTGTACCCAGACATACCATATATATGTGATTTTCAAAAAATATTAGAAATATGAATACAGCAAGATATTGTAATAATTTTTGTCAACTGGACATTTTATTTTTAATGACTGCAGTATCACTCCTCATCGAAGGAGCATCATCAGACCAACCGATCTTCTGTTGGTCTGTTAATCCGTTACATTGCAGAATAGTCAAGTGAGAGACGTAAAGAAATTTTCTTGATTGCTGGGTCGTACGTGTTGCGAAGATTTTGTCTAATGCCTCTCACCTCTGTTATATAAGGGAAGGTTCTTCCCTACGGACATGAAGGCTTCTTTGACTTTTAAAATCATTCGTATTCTTCGTTCACAATTGCAGTGTTTTTTCCTCAAAGGTGTGTTTAGAATCATTGCGGTGTCAATAACAAGCAGCATCGTTAAGTCCCATTTGTTGGTACATATTCATCAAGGTGCAGTATTGTATCTTTTGGTAGAATTGTTCGTTCTTGAAAAAAAATGAATGGATTCTTGCCAGTGAATGGGAAACTTTTGTCAAATAGACACAATTCTCTCGGGAAATCCTCCGGCTCGCTCTACATATCACGTTTGTAGGCTGTCTCTACATATCATGTTTGTAGGCTGTTTGGTATCACAGGTCTATGTATGTTTCCGCACATTCACCATCACCACACTTCAATACTTAAACAATATTTTGTTGTTTATGATGAGGTAGTTTGTTCTTAAGATGTAACAATTGTTGTCGCAACTTATTTCATAGTTTGAAGGACACTTGCAAATCATGCGTTCAAAAACAAATAACATTTTACACAATACGTTGCAAACACAAAACTATTCTTTACTTGATACAAGCAGTTCCTTCTGTGGCAATCAAATTGTAAATATTTCCCAATTTTTGTAAACCGGGGGGCGTTGACGGATCATTTTTCGTTTGCTTCCAAGCATTCTCTTGGCGAAGTCAAGCGTGACCAGGACATTTAATTGCCTGCTTGTCACTCACATATATACACATAACATATGACCACTCAACATGAGCGGTGAAGTGACCTTGACCCAGGCGTTGTCAAATCAAATTTGATCTAAAAATCACGTTTTTCGACCCATTTGTGTTGTTGCCCCCTACCCGGGAGAGAGTTGATCCCATTCGGAGCTCAATTTTACACTTAACTAGATTACCTATCAGATCTGACCAAAAGCAACATAAGTTTCCCGATAGTTTCCTTATTACCGCCTTATGAGATATGGCTGAATAAAGTGTTTGTGCAGAAATACTTTAGACCGTGAGTGTAAAACAGGAACACATATATCATAATGTAGACTTACCACAAATAGAAACACGGATTATTTTTAGATTGGCATTGTGTCAAAGTTCGAATTTTTTTTTAAAGTTATTGAAATATACATTTTTGGTTACCGCAATTTTGCTCTTTCATTAAAAATATCACTTGTGAACATTTGTGCGAAAATAGGTGAGATAAAACGACCGAAATGACGCCAAACATTTGTTTACGAAGATTTCATTGATGTACAACGGAACGCAGTATTATGGGAGTTGTTATAATAGTCATAATGAGGCGGTCGCTATTATCTCATTTAGCCGGCCTTTTACAAAATTCAAGCGGAATGTTCAAATTAGTTCCGTATTGTATTGTATTGAATTGTATTGTATTGCATTGTTATTGTATTGTATTGTATTGTATTGTATCGTATCGTATTTTAATGCAATGGACAGACCAAAATCATCATCCTTGTCAAAACATGTCAAAATTTGCAAAATCTTTTTTCAGGGTGGGAATAGAAAATACTGAAAAGTGGTGTATGTTGACTACAAAAAACTATCGAAAGACATTTTTTTAATTATTTTCACAGCATGAACAATCGATGTTTGGCTACAACAATTTGTATAGCAACTATCGAAACCTACGTAAACTGCAACTATTAATTGTTTTTGAAAAAAATATCCACCAACATCGCGGGGTTTGGGAACTACACATAAAAAAATAGTTGTCAAAATTAATAAAAATGGGAACTCGTAATAACGAAGAAATCAGGGGGAAATCAATTCATAAAACGTTGATTTACGTTTTACGTGCCAACCAACGCCACGGGCTATTTGATTTAAAATGTCCATTGGTAATATATATTTTACACCATGAATCTTTCAGACATTGGAAATTGTATCAATTCTTTTTCTGCACTATCATCTTTCATTTAAAATATTTCAGGCTACTTTGGCAATGAAACATGAACTGGATATTGAATTGGTTCTCCGAACATCCAAAAACTATACACTATAAACTTAAAAGTATGCAGCAAGAAATCTGACTCTGTTACTAGATCCATAACATATCACTTATATCCTACAACATTGTGAACTGTTTTATGTTGTGTAGGAGATTAGCAATGATTGATTATAGGAATGACTTAGACCAAATCACTGCGTATTAATGTATAATGTCATTTTAAATTATTAATTTTAAATATGTAAATCAAAGCAAAATTGTAAATCCAATTACATCAAAAAAGCACTTTCATAATTTCATAATAAAGTCAGTTTAAAGATAAAGCCAGAGCAGTGGCTTCGACTTTGGACGATGGTTTGAAACATTAAACCAATGCAACAAACCAGTCATGGATTCTTTCATTTCTCCCAACATTCTGAAATTCCATATATACAGTGTGTCCCAGAATGAAGTTATCAAGATTTCAACGCTACATAATTCAAAAAACAACTTATTCCAGACAATGACACTTATTGACAATCATACCTGATGTCTTGACTTGATGTGGTGCAAAAATAAAGAAAATCCATGCATTAGTTTTTATAGGAGTTTGGACACTTTTCTCAGTTTGGGTAAGTTGTAAAAAATTCACGGCAACGAAGAACGCCACCTTTACATGCATAATCATGATAATATTTGTTCAATTATAAGTGTTTTTGTTTTCAAGATTATTTTAACCTAAAGCTGGTTCCTTTTCATAAGTAAAAATCATTTGATACATTTTATTAAGTAATCGTATAGGAATTATTTGGCGAGCCATTTGAAAGCACGCAAAAGGGCTGGTACCCTGGTAGCAGTGGTTGTAGGAATATGGTAATTCAAAGCCAACATAACACCTCATTTGTCAATGGAAAAAGAGTATCATGATTGACCAATATCTGCGAAATGCAGGTATCATAGAAACAATGGAAAGATTTATTTAACGTTTCCAGGATCCAGATATCCTGATCACTCGAGTATTAAGAATGTCAGAAAATATAAAGCTAATGGTATCAGATGGCAGAAGGAACTGCAAAAAAGAAGCATGTGGACGCCAAGGTAGAAGCCGAGTTAACATTCAGCTGAAACTTTATTATGACTCAAAGGCATCATAAAGGAGAAGCAATATTTTTTACGACCTCTCCAAACTGGGAAAAGTGTCCAAACTCATCTGGAGCTTCAAACGCCTACTTTTAGAAAATTAATGGATGAATTTTCTAGATATTTTTGTACTAAAGCAAGTGAAGACATCAGGCATAATTGTCACCAACTTTCATTGTCTGGGATAATTTAGTTTTTGAATTATGCGGCATTGAAATCTTGATAACTTCATTCTGGGACACACTGTAGTACATTCATTTGTCATCAAAGAATTGCTAGTCCGTCCAGAAGGACCACGTGCAGCGAGCTAAGCGAGCTTCGAGGGCTCGGGCTGACGCCCTCGAAGCTCGCTTCACTCGCTGCCCGTGGTCCACCTGGACGGACTAAAGGATTGCCTGATTTTTTCTATCCTTCCTCAACAAGCGACTTCTCCGACTTCTGAAGTACAATGGTGAACCTACGGAGTGTTTGCTCCTAGTTTTCAGGTTGACTTCTTGTTTGCAGGAGAAGGAACCCTGTACCTACTATACTCTGTAAATTTAGAAGTATGCAACAAGCAGCCGATTAACGCACAAAAACCAATATGACTATACGAGGAAGTGAATTAGGCCATATTTCTCGAATCACAACAAAATCCCAAATCTTGCTGAATATTCAAATGAACTTATATTCAATGTTTGTCCATGTGTTAACAATAAAATAAGCCCAAAACAACACCAAATCATGAACAATTCATGTGGCAAAATATTAATCGCAGTTATTAGGTCTTAATCAATCCTAATCAATCATTACCAGTCTCTTACACAATTCAAAACCACCAGTTCAGAATGTTGTAGAATTCAAGAGATGTTCTATGGATCTTGTAACAGAGATTACTTGTTACATACTCAAAGTTTACATAGTATAGACCAATTCACCTTTTTCAATCCGACTAAGGGCCGGTTCTGAATACCCTATCGTATAGAATATTTACTTAGAATATTTAATGCTGACGACAAAATGACGTAGGCCATTGATTAAAACTATGTGTTAAACCGGTCCGTACCCTTTAAATAGTTTGACAATCACCATATTTATTTTTACCAAAACAATCATAATCAAAGTATTAAATCATTGTGACCATTTTTGGCATGCTGATATGAAATAACACAATGAAAGAGGTGATGTATATTCAAAAAATTACCATTTGAGTTGGAGTGATATTAATATCCACACCGTCATATAGATATAATTATTTCATAACCCACATCAGTGTCGGCTATACCAGTATCTTAATGTAAAAGGTGCTTAACCAGTTACTATATTTTTCTTCGTTTGAACGCCGGCATTAATACAAATATTTAAAAAAAAAAGGTTTTAATGTTGCATTAAAGCCTTACATATAGATAGATTGCTATCGTCCCCTATGGGAATAAGCATATAGTAAGTGTGTGAGTTCTTGACATCTTGTACACTTAATGATAAATTTGATATGTTAACCGATAAGTGAATTACTTTCAGGTGACTAAAGGGGACTTAAAATCTATCACGTCAACAAATCTATCTTATCAGCTCTTCTACAACAAATCTGCACGTTCGCACGCCCAAAGGGTTAACAGATAATAGTTGGCGTCATACTGCAGATTTTATCAAACTATACGAATTCGGAAACGGTATATTACCATGATTACACAACCACAACAAAAATTCATTACACTGAAAGACTGATTTTTTTATTACAAAAAGCCACCAAAGTAAATAAATGTCACAGTTGTGTAGCGTCAAGGACTTGATCGGTGTCATATCTCTAGTTAATCAAACTTTTAATAGACTACCAATTCGCACTCAGACTACATTAAGGTATGACTGAAAAAAGCCTTGAATGTTTAAAAATCTTTTTGACATAACTACATTACACTATTTGTTAAAGTCTGCATCATAATTCTTCAGACGATGTAAATAAACATCCAGAGTGCATGGGCCAATTGTTTACGAACGCAATCGGTACCCTGCAATTGGTGGTCACGTGACTGATTTTGTCCGAGGAATTTTGGCACAGACTTGTTAAAGCAGTTGAAACTGCTTTAGTAAGTTATAATGCTAGCTTAAGAAGTGTTCCTAGCTTTTGATCGGTGTCATATCTCTAGTTGATCAAACTTTTCATAGACTACCAATATAATTGAAATTTAGAAAATTCGCACTCAGACTACATTAAGTTATGACTGAAAAAACATTGAATGTTTAAAAATATTTTTGACACAACGACATTACGACTGTTTGTTAACTGATAGTGAGTTGTAACGCTAGTGTTTCCATAATGATGCTGACAAAATGAACAAGAGAAGTATACTGATCTTCTGATAACTCCAATATGTTAATAGTGCCCTTCTACTGTAATTGTTTAACTTGTAAATGTAGTCTTAGACATACACATTTTTATATTTTTTTACAATCAGTTTTAGTTTAAGTCGAAAACCATTTAAAGAAAATACTGGTTTAATGGATACAGGTTATATTTGTGATTTATCGTCATTTATTAAAAGTTGTAAAATGTAACCTGCTTCGCAAAGTATTCTTGGTTTGCTATGAAGTTTGTTCAAGACATTTGCATTGGTACAAGATTTAGGCGGTGCAAAGTTCAAATAACCTTGATTTAACAATCGTTACCATCACTATTGATTTATTTGGATTATCCTTTACAATGTTTCAAATTAATGTTCTCATGTGTGTTTGTACTTTGTACAATACCTTTAAATACCGTGTTTTTGTATTTTTCATTTATCATGTTGGACTTGATATAAATACTAAAATGAACTGAAATTGAATTTAACGCTTTAGTCATATAAATTTGGGGAACATTTTTGCTGTGGATTCTTTGACACAATTTCGTAACAAATTAAGTAATTAGATAGTATTATTGATATTTATTATAAGTAAATCTTGTTACGATAAATATACACCAGTCATTATGCATACTAAAATTATTATAACATTATCCAACTCCCCATTTAATTGATCATCAAATCGAAACAAAATTAATAGCAGAACCGAGTTTTTATAGCACCGCAATGTTTGAGTTTCGGCGCCATTTTTGATCTGCCGTCAATTAATGATTAAAACATTTTCCATGTTTCCATACAGTGGCTAATTGTTTTAGGTGACAGCTACTCAATAACTGAGGTCATACGTTTAACTTGCTTTCTCTGCTTTTCTCAGGTGAATTTCACTTCTGCATTTAGGGGAGACCAAAAATATAAGTGAATTATTATCAGACATTATACTGACATACACTGTTGATTTTACCATTCTATGTAATATCTTTAAAGGAAGGGGCAATTGATTTCGGAAACCATGAACCATCGAGCGTGTGGTACCAATGAATGGCTATGACTCTCCCGAGTCCATTGGTACCAAAATCATTCAAAACATAACTCGTATGATATCAGAGTGACGTCATATAAAAAACGCGAAAATCACCAAAAATCGCCAAAATTATGGTTTTTCGCTATTTTTTCAAGCAAAAGATAGATTTATTAGCAATGATGTGTGTCAACACTATGCTTACACATGTTAGTACTCTAAATAAACCAAACAAATGAAATAAAACATATTAGAAGTGTATCTTGGAAGAAAAAAGACAAAAGAAAAAACAATTTGTATGTAATTTCAATAGAAAATCAGGTTTTCTCTGTACCCACCACGTTATTATCAACGCCGCGTCATAACCCTAGGTCCATTTGTTTTACAAATATGATCTTAAATCGGGCGCAAGACTTGAAGGGGAAAAGTCGAGAAGTTTCAGCGTGAAATAAATAACAACCGGCGGAGATATAACAAAACATGTCGAGGGGGGCGGATTCCGTCCCGACTCTTTTAGGGTTAATTAAGGGAGGTCGGGGCTCACGATTTCTGAAATATTATTTTCATCATAGTAAACTACATTAAAGTATACATTTTTAGAAAGGAATCTATT